>SJJU01005412.1:0-21189 GCA_012932125.1 Conopomorpha cramerella
AGAACCGGGAAGAAATTGGCACCTTTTAAAATCGTCAGACTTAGATCTCTAGAATTGCCCCCCCTAAGCTATCGTTAAAAACGTTAAAAGTTATCCAAAGTGTAATGCTAGTGTAATATATTATTTAGAGGGATCTTATATTGCAGTATCTGTGGCCATAACATGTTCTAGTTACTTGATATAACTATATATTATAGTAAGTATATAAACACGACATTGTATATTTTATTTAACCGCTAGAGGGAGCTTACAGCAAGAAGTGAGCTCCCTCTATCGACAGAAGGTTTGTTTGCAATTTATAAATCTTAGACTCTATTGCAACGGACTAAGGTTCAATATTAAGTGGCAACCTCTTCTCTCTGCCTGGTACAGGGTAAAATTGTAAACACTATTTCCGGCTTGTAACTGTTAAAGAACCTATAGGTAAATAACTTTCATGTACCGTTCAGATGTGAAGTACATAAAATACAAAAAGAAAAAGATTTAATTGTATTTTATTTAATTTAACAGCGTACGGGCTTACTCCCCGTCACTTTGGGTTAAATACGCTTGGTGAACCGTGGGCATTTGCTTTAGCAAGTGCATCTGCCTACCCCGCTTTGGTATTAAAAGGCGTGAAGCGTGTAAGTACATTATGTATAGACTTTTATACTATGTATAGATTTTAAATGTTTATTTTGAACATAACGACGGCTCAATTAAACAATAAATACACATTTTTTTGCATAGAAATTCCGATTTGGCACTAATACATTAGTGCCAAAAGATTATAGGAAATTAAGGGTTACTTAAAGGTATCGGAATTTCTATGCAAAAAAATGTGTATTCCCATAAATGACCTTATTGTTGTTCACCATATAAACTATTTTGCAAAATTAAAAGTGCCTCTGCCTACCCCGCTTTGGGATTGAAAGGCGTGAAGTGTTTTATTTAAAAAAAAAAACCATTTTAAATGTTCGTGTCGTGCCCTTTCATTTGATACCCCACTTGAACATATTTGTATAAAGTCGACTTTTTTCCCCCACTTTCAACCCTCATAACTTTTGAACAAAGTGTCCAATTTTGAGTTAGGCCCGTTTAGCTAATGTGTTATTGCACCGACTTATTGTTTGTTGCTCATTTGTGATAATCTGTTAGATTTTGTTGTAAAGTTGTTTAGATAATTTCGGAATTCCTTGTTTTGTCCCTCTGTATAATAAGTACATAGACTTCTATAATGAGTTTCAACTAATAAATATTCGTCAAGCAATTTCCAAGTAAGAAACCACGGAATAGAAACGCCTGCGCGATCTTTGTGGAAGTGGCCTAATACCCTCACCGCCTTTTTACAATAGGACAACCAGGAAAACGGCAAAACATCATCCATACCAGGTGGATTCGCCATTTACGCGAACAAAACGGTATGCGTCCACTTTTATAGTGCGAACCGCCACGATGTGGAACGACTTGCCGGAGTCTGTGTTTCCTGCGCAGTACAGTCTGAAAGTCTTTAAGTCACTGGGGTGAATAGGTATCTAATGAACAAGTGTGCTCCATCGTAGACCACATCGCTGCTTAACATCAGGCAGGATGGTGGTCAAACGCTTGTTCATAGTGTTTAAAAAAAAGTGGCATGTGGCGCCGATGAAAGCCTGTCAGACGAAATGTTGTAGTGATAATTAATTAACCAATTGTTTTTGGCACAAACAAAACGCCATTAGCTAATAAGTGTCTTTCCCAAAGAACATTTTATTTCTAAGTCGTTTTTTGTGATATCTGTGTTTATCTTATACGACCAATCGAAACTCATTATTGATTTGTAAGTGATTGAACAACAGAGCGTTTGTGGTCCAGTTGGTCGTATACTTGACTTGTAACCGGCAGGTCGCAGGTTCGAGTCCGGCTACTGGACGTGTACCAATGGGACTCTTTTTCAGAGCCTATGTACGCAACGCAACGTTCGTACGGTGAAGGACAACATCGTGATAAAACCCGCACACCACAAGGTGTGTGAACCCTATAACGGCGACGGGCTCACTCCCTGTCACGTTGGGTTAAATACGCTTGGTGAACCGTGGGCATTTGCTTATTAAGCAAGTACCTCTGCCTACTCCGCTTTGGGATTAAAAGGCGTGAAGTGTATATATATTTTTAATTTTTTTTTGTGTATTCACAATGAACGTTTTCTTTCTAAGTCGTGTTTTGTGATCTCTACGTTTATCTTATAGGACCAATCGAAACTCATTATTGATTTGTAAGTGATTGAACAACCGTCTATTATACCAACATTACAGACACACGCCACTTCCATTTGATCTCTATTCCGCGTGTAACACCGATGCGGAAGTTCCTATATCATTTAGATAGTGTTATCTAAAATTCCGATCTTTCAGAATTGTTTTGAAAATAGTCAAATGAATGTACATACGTCAATAGGTAGATAAATATCTATCGTACTATTTGTATTTATCTACAAATTATTTGTAAAATTATGACATGTGTAAGCGGAACTACAAGTGTCTAAATAAAGTCGTATTTTTATTAAGTATGCTTAATCTGATATAATTGAATGAGTCAGGTTATTCTTCTAAAATTAGCCAAACAACAAACTAGACACGGCACGATAGCGACACTTACCCTAGTTCGAGCATAACGCTACTCGTCGCCGCCCAATGACGAGCGCTCGTGACGTGAGTGAATGACAGCCGAGTACAAATGAGCCAATCATCGGTCTTGTCAGAAATTGTTTTCACGTAAAATATTTTATTATCCGTTGTATTCATGATAATTCAAAACGTTGAGTAACTACAGCGTCTGTGGTCCAGTTGATCGGATACTTGACTTGTAACCGGGAGGTCGCGGGTTCGAGTCCGGCTACTGGACATGTACCAATGGGACTCTTTTTCAGAGCCTATGTACGCAACGCAACGCTCGTACGGTGAAGGACAACATCGTGATGAAACCCGCACACCACAAGGTGTGTAACCCTATAACGGCGATGGGCTCACCCCCTGTCACGTTGGGTTAAATACGCTTGGTGAACCGTGGGCATTTGCTTATTAAAGCAAGTGCCTCTGCCTACCCCGCTTTGGGATTAAAAGGCTTGAAGTGTATTTATTATTTAATTTGAAAATAATATACGTATGAAATATTTAACTATTTTGTTTCTGTGTTTTATACATGTGCTATACATTAGCTTTCGTGGCGAAGCTAGGAGGTAGTGAAAAATAGACACTTAACCAATGCTTATTTAGATTTTGTAAGTATTTGTGTTACTTATTTCAGCTATAATAAGTCCCTGCGCTACTTAATTTCCTTGAAAATATTTGTTAATGTGACGTGTGTGCCTGGCATAGGCTTCGCGTGTACTACTGGCTTACCCCCTAGTTTCGCCACTATTAACTATTGACTCGAAGTTTCTCGTCTTGGATCAAATGAACATGTTTCTTGGATCAAAAAATGGGAGGCAAACTGAAGTCTATTTTTTAATTCGACGGACAAATTTGAAAGTTCCAATACATACAATTTGATACTTTATTCCTAAGTAAATTAAACTGAAAATTGAATACAATTAGCTAAAGATCATAACTCGTAAAATATACTCTAACTTGATTGCAGCAGAGTAGAGTTTTTACAGTGCTGCCATGCCCTGCAGTGATACCAGTTAACTACTATAGTAATCAAGTTTATTTATTCATTTGTTTATAAATGCAGGTAAAATATATGGATTCAATACCTGGATTAAATCAAACTATTTTTACTCTACAAACTATCTAATAACGTCCATACAAAAGTGATCAGTCTCCTTTGTTTTAATCGAATCTGCGAAATTAAACCGTCGAATTATAAAAATATGACTGTAAAATTCGAGTTTCAGACAATGCGCGACGCCGCCCACCTAACCAACCACCAAACAATCTAATGTTTTTTGCCTATTGAGACAAAAAAAACTGGTGGTCACTTTAGCCTACCTGGGCTACATCATGACGTCACAAAGTAATATTGATAAAGTTGTGTGCGATAGTAAGAACGCCCTCTAACGCTTCATCCTTCTCACACAATTTAAATAATTGTAGAGCTCACAGACCAAAAACAACTAGAGTTGCGACCAAACTGGAGACGATGTTAAAAATATGCAGGATTGAAAGGGTTATGAGACAACATCTTCTGTCCCTAACTGCGTATCTGGGTAAATCTGGATACAAACTGTCAAAATAGTAGTAAAAGTGACAGTTTGGATCCAGAAGACAAGACAAGAAAAAACACTTGCGATATCTTCCGGGTTGACCACTAGTTCATAAAAACGTTAAGCTATCGAATGATGTTGTGTTCATTCGATCAATCCAAAAATAAATGTTATTATTTTGTCCACGTAACGGTCTATCAAATAAAACCTTTATTATCTGCAACAATAAGTTGTAGTTAAGGCTACCCACATTTGTATGAAGCACACACAAATTAGGCAAACTGTAGAGTACTAATTTATTAATTAAAAGCAAAGTTAAGATTATGTTTTAAAATATTATGTACGGAGGTCTCAAAAACAAGTAGGGTCAACACGACGGTCGCGGTGGCGCCTTCTCTCGGGATCCAGAAGAAGTAGATCATTGTCCGTACATTTTGGTGGGAAAGGGACAGATTTAAGATTGTAGGCGGCTTGCAAGTCTAGTTGTGTTTGCTTCTAGGTAGAGTCCCTTCTTATTTTTTTTCGTTTGATTTTTTCATGTGAACGACCCGACAAGATTCTCATCTTGTCGCCATAAGATAACTAATGCTTTTTGCCTTATCATTTTAAGACCTTTTACAGGAGTGTGTCTGGACAGTCGGACAGAAGGACCGTGTTAATTTAGAGTGACATTTTTAAAGCATTCAAACTTTTTTTTCGTCAAAGTCTTGGTTAAATTCTTCCAGTTTCGAGGAAGATAGAGCAAGTCTAAAGTTCGCTTTGATGTATTTTTTTAAACAATGATAGCGTTTGACCACCATCCTGACTGATGTTAAGCAGCGATGTGGTCTACGATGCAACACACTTGTTCATTAGGTTACCTATTCACCCCAGTGACTTGAAGACCTTCAGACTGTACTGCGCAGGAAACACAGACTCCGGCAAGTCATTCATAATAATACCTTTAGTGGTTTAGTGTCAGAACAAGCAGTAACCATACTTTTACAATGAATTTATCCTGTTTATTGTCCACTGGACCGCCAGTTTATTCTATTCCCGTAGGAAACTCAGGATAAAATATAAGTATTTAATTCAATTCTGTCTAGTCCTTCTTGTGTGAAAGAGTAACAAACGTGCATCCAAACTTCCGCGTTCATGTTAATCCTAGAATTTTAGTTTGTTTTTAATGGAAGACCCCTATGGTCGAAACATAATTACAAAAAGCGTATATGGGCGTCCTCTTCACTTCTTAAATAAAGAAATGCTCTTTTATTTTAAACCTTAATAAAATTAAAATAAGGATAGTATTTAAACGTGCATCAAAAAAGTCTAACCTAACCTAACCAAAATACTGACTTAGCGACAAAATTACTGATTTCGTCACCTAATAAATACATTGCTGCTCAATTAGTAATTTTGCTCCTCAACTTAGTATTTTTAGGCGCTCAACTTATTATACACACTTATATATTGTAAGTGTATTATTATATTCCTTAAAATAATCGCTTTTAAACTGAGACGTCCACTTGTCTAATCCCCTAATTATCTTTGCGGAAACTAATTCACAAATAAGTCAACACAAACGTAACATATACCGTAGGTAGTTGTTTTTTTGTGAAACATGGAAGAAGAAAACAGGAAGACATAAACAGGAATAACTAGTATTCATGAACCGGGAAATACACTAAATTAAAAAAAATAGTAAAATCTTTTAAAATTCTTCTATATAGATAGCTAGGCTAGCTAGGGACCAGTCTACCTTGAACTCAAATTTCAATACCGAAATAATGAATTGTATTCCAATGAAAACAATAAGCTAAACGAGGATGAACGTATCCAAACTCATCTGAAGTAGTCCCATATCTCGTAGCGAGCGTCAGTTGACATCAGACCGGCGAGGCGCACGGACGTGTCTCTCCGCACACTTTGTTCTAAGTGAACGAACCGCGAAGTATCAAAACAATACGAACTTGGCAAACTTTTTCAACAAACTTTAATAAAAAGAGTGCGCAATTTCTTTGTTGTTTTAAAAGAAAAATTCAGTGTCGAAATATTTCTCTTGTTGTGAATGGTATTTCTAGATTGTGAATATTAATTTTTATTTAACGAACCAGTTTTGTGTTTTCGTCCCTCACAATTAGGTGAGTTATCTATGTTTGGTTACAATAGCGTTGTGCGCTGCACAGCATTCCTTAGCGTTTGTTTTTGAGTACGTGATACAAAATAGACTTGTTTTTAAATATTTGTGTTCAACAAATTAATAAGTAGATAATGTTTATCTGGCTAGATTTTTACTAGCAAGGCTACGGAGGTTGGAGGAGCCCTGAGCTAACTTAAATTTTGCATGGAATAATCTTACCCCCTTACCAATAAACGCATTGTCACTTATACAACGGTTATTACAGGTCTACTTGAACTGGTTATTCCGTATTTGACATACAAGTGACAAGTTAAGTTGAGCTTTGTGTATCTACGAAATAGCAATTCCGCCATTATTAGTAAGGCCCTTAATATATAAAAATCCAGTGTCATGATGTTTGTTCCCAATGAACTCTTCACCAAGGCTACCGATATTCACAAAAGTTGACATTTATATGTAATTTCGTCCAATTTGAGAGATAGGATAGTTTATATTTCGTGACATCCACTGCTGGGCACAGGACACCCTGGAGATTATACTAATTTTATATTAATAGTTAAAACAGGACAACGTCTGTCGAGTCCTCTAGTAGAGGTATATTATAATTTTGCTACCTAATCGTCCGATGTAATAATTACCTAATCTTGGTACATTATGGTAAAATACAATCAAATCGTCTGTGATTACAATACCTAGAAATAATATAATCTTTAGGTAGACTAAAATATGTGTTGTATGATAAGGAGGTAGCATGATTAGTGCTTATCTTATTTGACTGACCAGTCATTTTGGAGATAAGTAGGTAATTACATTTTTAGTACCAGAAATTACCACGCCTTAGGTTCAAAATAACAAAAGAAAAAGTTATTGACTCTAGCTAACAGTTGAACCACCAAAAGATGACAGACTATGCAGTTATATAATTACAAAATACTTAAATATTTTATTGCTTTTCCACTTAATGTATATTAATATTATAAAGAGGATATGGGTTGGGATGTTTGTAATGAATAAACTCAAAAACTACTGGACAGATTTAGATAATTCCTTCACCATTTGAATGCTACCTTGTCCCTGATTAACATAGGCATATATTTTAACCCGAAATTCCCACGGGAACGAAAATAACCGCAAGTAACACCGCGCCGTACAACTAGTTATTAGTTCAACAGGTGTTAAAGCTATTTTGCATAGAACTTGCAGATGACCCATTGTATGTAGTAATCTGGTTATCTATCGAAGAAACTTAAGTGTTTGTTGAAACATATAGATAAAATTCATGCCCAAATGACAAAGCAAAAATAAAAGTTATTTGCAGAACCAAATGATATTCATCGATTGGACTTGGCATTTGTATCACACTCAGTAATGCTGGTAATTAATGTGTTTGTTTTACATACATACTGTGTTATCATAATAATTATTATCACGGTGAAATCAACAAAGTTTTTTGGAAAATCCTTTGAAAGTTGTAAGACCGTGCAAAGTATTTTCCCCTTAGCCTGTTATGGTGTCCCGCTGGAGCAAAGGCCTCTCCATCTCCAACTATCTTAATAAAAATGAATTGCTGTTCGTTAGTCTCGCTAAAACTCGAGAACGACTGAACGGATTTGGCTATTTTTTAATCACACGCAGAAGGTTTAAAAGGTGTATTTCTTACAATACACGGGGTACAAAAGCGACTTCCTATGGCAAAACAAATGTTTGCCGAGACATTTAGTCTTCTATGAAAATTATTGCCAAAAAATCCTTCTTTCAATAAATACTCAATAATTTATTGCTTTTCCACCAATATGTTGTAAGGTATTTATATACCTTTACCGTAGTTTAGTGGTAAAGGTAATACAGATGAGGTTACAATCGTGGACTCTGTAGGGCACAGCAATTTTAACATTTATAATTTTTTTACTTTTTTAATTTTTCACTTTATCCCAAAGGCTTATGTCATACTCGTATGTTTACCTAACTACATTTTATATACATAATACTGTTGTTTTGTACTTCTATCCTTCTCTAGTGATGTTAAATGAGTGACATAGAACTACATAATTACAGTATGTCCATGTGTACCTATTTTAAAAGCTAATGAACTGTGTCTGAATACTAATGTGTTCATCTTATTATGTCTACATCTTATCTCTTCATTAACATATAGCTTTATGTGTAAGTATAAGCAACTATGTATCCTTGGTTATTCAAAAAGTCTGCAGCTTTTTTTATCACTATAAACAAGCGTTTGACTACCGTCCTGTCTGATGTTAAGCAGCGATGTGGTCTACGATGAAGCACACTTGTTCTTTAGGTACCTATTCACCCCAGTGACTTGAAGACGCAGGAAACACAGACTCCGGCAAGTCATTCCACATCCAGGCGGTTCGCACTATGAAAGTAGTAGCTCTTCAATAAGTTTAATTTAATCCCTAAGTTTTTATGAATAAAGCTACATTTACAGTAATTCAGAATTGAAGTCTCTTTTACACTGACATTGATATCTTATTAATTTCGCACCTACTTCAATAAAAAACAAACAAATATCCAAATGCTTAAAATTTACTTACGCGATAAAAACTAAAAATAGGCACAGTTTCTACACAATACACGTTCGCGTCACGGAAATAGTGAATTTAATGCTTAATAATACAATATGTTGATAACATACATACATAAACTTCACGTCTGTCTCCCAGAGGGGTAGGCAGGGGCTCCAGATCTCCATTTGTCACAGTTCTGACATACCCCATTCGCTTCATCTACATTCATTCATACAGGTTGATAACCACTTTAATAAATGTCCAAACCAAGTCCCGCCCGCGTGTCGTTCAGTGTGCACACACCTTTAGTGGGTGTTATCTCAACGCTATCATAAATACCTCTCATATTTATTTATATACGATAACTCTACGACTAACAACTCGTTAATGTAGCATACATACATACATACACTTCACGCCTGTCTCCCAGACGGGTAGGCAGAGACACAGATGGAAACTATACTACCACTTGGTAGTGTGAAGCTATAGCAAGATTTTGTAGTATTTTACGTAAAACACTCAAAGAATTTAGAAAAATGTGCTCAATATTTCATTTACTTACATACCTCTTATTTTCAAATGGTGTTTATTTCAAGGAAAAATTCACTTCACGCCTTTTAATGCCAAAGCGAGGTAGGCAGAGGTACTTGCTAAGCAACTGCCCACGGTTTACCAAACGCGTTCAACCCAACTTGACAGGGGGTGAGCCCATCGCCGTTATAGGGTTCACATACCTTGTGGTGTGCGGGTTTCATCACGATGTTGTCCTTCACCGTACGAGCGTTACATAGGCTCTGAAAAAGAGTTCCATTGGTACACGTCCAGTAGCCGGCCTCGAACCTGCGACCTCCCGGTTACAAGTCAAGTATCCGACCAACTGGACCACATACGCTCTTAATCTTATTTCAATGTATTAAATAGTAAAGGTTTACCGTCGTATTCATAAAAAGTTAAAAAAGTGTGGTTTCAGACTAACCTGTTGAAAACTGTTGTTGCTTTAGCAGGTATTTACATAGTTTTATTTTGAAAATAAAAACAGAGTAGAAAGGGAGAGTAGATCAACATGGGGTACACAAGAGTATTTTTTTATTAGTAGTCAGTGAGCTAAGCGGTAAAACGCGTTCATTGCAAGTACACTTGCCTTAGCGATAGCGTTATCACTTCGTGCTTAGATATCCGCTTGCGAAGATACCTAAGCAGATATTTGTTGTCATCATGCTTAATTACCTTTAATTACATGTTAGATTATGTAAGTAAATAAGTACTTTTTTGGGTTTATGGGTCGGTATGTCATGACTCTACCTAGTGTAAAAAAATGTCGTTCTGCTATCGATTCGTTTGCGCAGGTCGTTATTTTTAAAGGTAAAAAATAAAATAAAAATTCTCTTCACACCTTTTAATTCCAAAGCGGTGTAGGCAGAGGCACTTGCTAAACAAGTGCACGGTTCACCAAGCGTATTTAACCCAACGTGGCAGGGGGTGAGCCCATATCGCCGTTATAGGGTTCACACGTTATATGGTGTGACAGTGGTGTGACAGTGGGTAGAGCAGTGGCATGCACTGGCTTTTACGACAAGGTAGGCAATAATCCCCAAGAATGGACACCTAGGTAACTTGGACCTTCGTAACTTAGCCTATGTCGTGAATACAACAAAAAAGGATCTAGCAATAACTCTATTATTAGGTCGGGTAGCCAAAATACTAAGGTAGCCAGTGTCTTTTTGCCTATATGGTGTGCACGCCACTGAAGTAGAGCTATTTTGTGACGAGAGTCAAAATTTCGTCCGAAAAAGAGCTTCGACCTTTCGACCTGATGATGATGAAGGTTAACTGTTGCATTTGCCCTTACAGGGTTCATGTTTGATACTTTACAATTTATTTAAGAACTTTCCTGTAACATAAGTAAGTGCAATAATCGAATTGAATTGATCGCCAACCCGACTGTCAAGCGTTGTGATTATTGGTATTTCACCCCAAATTAACATGGATATCATCAGGGGAGGTCTTCGTCCAGCAGTGGCTGATGATGTACAGAATCTTATCAGATTATACCAGATTCTTGATCAGTTTGTTCAACAACGTTTCCGTTTGTCTTTATGAAGGAGAAGATTTAACTTCTAATGTTTGATTAATGTAATAGATCATATTTTAATGAAACGCGCACAGACATTATAACTCAATATTGTTCACCGGTTATATAGCCGCGAATATAATCAAAGACAAGCTGGAGCTTACCTTTGTTATTTTACTCGACGTTTCGACGCAGTTGTGTAATGTAATAGAGTTATCAACTTTGAAGTCTTTTCCCTGAAAAATAATACTAGTGGGGTTTTAAGGCATGTGAAGGAGCGTCTGTGGTCCAGTTGGTCGAATACTTGACTTGTAACCGGGAGGTCCCGGGTTCGAGTCCGGCTATTGGACGTGTACCAATGGGACTCTTTTTCAGAGCCTATGTACGCAACGCAACGCTCGTACGGTGAAGGACAACATCGTGATGAAACCCGCACACCACAAGGTGTGTGAACCCTATAACGGCGATGGGCTCACCCCCTGTCACGTTGGGTTAAATACGCTTGGTGAACCGTGGGTATTTGCTTTAGCAAGTGCCTCTGCCTACCCCTCTTTGGGATTAAAAGGCGTGAAGTGTATTTTTTTTTTTTTTATTTATATGTTAAGTCTAAGACCTTGAACGTTAATGGGCACCTACTATTGAGCAGCATACAACCTACTGTTTGATAATTACGCCTGACCTGACGAATTAAGCACTTACGTATGTTACTAATTATTATGTCTACATACCTGAATACATTTTAAACTGTTTCGAATTAAAGGTACTTACTTGCATAAAATAGTAATTTATTGGATCACGTCATTGCCCGATTAGCTGAAACATAAATCATGGACAGAAAAGAAATTAGATACCACGCTGATCTGACAGGTCGTAGGAGTTGACTATGGGATTTGGATATTTAGGTTTATTCAGGCTATGAGCTAGCGTGCCCAGCAGTCCCGGGCACTGAGGTTTTCCCTTGCCTGTCGTAAAAGGCGACTGAAAGGGCGTAGGGGTTGTGGCACGCGGGCGAGGACTCGCGCGCCTGAGTGGCGACGGCGGTAGCGTGGTGAATTTCATATTCTTGGGAAAATGTCCGTCTGTTTGTCTACGAATCACGTCAAAACGGGTGGACAGATTTGGTTGATATTTGGCACGCAGATAACTTATACACTGGAATAACATTTAGGCAATTTTTTTATTCCGGAATTTATAATATATATTAGCAAAAAAACGTTTGCCTGGTCAGCTAGTGTATGAATAAGTATCCAGAGTGTAAAAGGACCCCGAGCAATGGTCTTATAAACGTTGTTGGACCTATCAATATGAACAACTTTTACTATGGCGTCAATATGGGGAAAATATTTTTTTCTTTCCCCATACAAAATGTCATCTCCCGAGGCAAAAAATTGTCTATCTTACTAATTTATAAATGGGAAAGTGAGTTTGTTCGTTTGTTTGTTACGCTTTCACGCCGTAACTACTGAACCGATTGCTTTGAAATTTTGCAGGGAAAACAAAAATATTCCTTCATACCGCAATACAACCGATATCCACGCGGGCGTAGCCGCGGGCGTAGCCGCGGGCGGAAAGCTAGTTTTGTATAAAGATGAATATTTTATTTTGCGTCATCTTGATCTTCTGCGGAATAAGGAACCGGTTAAAATTCGTTGTTTTGGCTTCACACGGCGGTCCGACTTACGGGAAAGCCGGTAATAAGCGTGTGCTCAGCTCAGAACGTAACTGTACATTTTTATCAAAATCGGCTTAACGACTTCAGACGAGATATGTAAGAGGTAACCAGGACCCACAGCTTGACTTATCGTCCGAAGCACTTTTAAAAAGTATCTAAATTATACACTAAAAATACACTTCACGCCTTTTAATCCCAAAGCGGGTAGGCATAGGCATTTGCTAATCAAGGGCCCACGGTTCACCAAGCGTATTTAACCCAACGCGACAGGGGGTGAGCCCATCAACGTTACAGGGTTCACACACCTTGTGGTGTGCGGGTTTCATCACGATGTTGTCCTTCACCGTACGAGCGTTGCGTTGCGTACATAGGCTCTGAAAAAGAGTATTGGTATATGCCCAGTAGCCGGACTCGAACTCTTTCGGTTGCAAGTCAAGGATCTGACCAACTGAACCACAAACGCTCTCTAATCCAAATGTTTATCTCCACGGATAACGCACCTAACGATAGAATGAATGAATGAATGAACACTTTATTGTATACTAAGATATTACATATAAGGACACTAATGACAATGGTAAGGTTACAAAAGGCGACCTTATCGCTGAAAGCGATTTCTTCCAGGTTACCTGTTTCGTTGACATTAAAGATACAAGGAAATAAAATGACAGGTACATACGTCAGGTTGTGCGCATGTCAAGACAACAAGTAAGGAATGAAAACAAAAAAAAATGTAATATAACTACTGTACAATTCGCTTAAAAATAAAACATAAATAATATACATATACTATACATACCTATAATACTATAATTAATACATATCATACTATACACGCACTAATAATTAATAAGAAATGGATTTTAAATAATATTCTTTTACTTTCCTTTAGATAGATAGCTAGCCGATAACACACCTGTGTTTTTGAGGCTAAGAGCTTTTCGTTTCGTAGTCTTATTATTAATCCCGCAGCTACCTACGGAGCCATCTATCAACCGTAAAAGGAGCAGGTACACTTGCACTCGGTGTCGTGACCTCAAATTCTATTATAGCCCTTTCCTGTCTATAATAAGTTCGAAAGAGGACTTTAACCCACCAGAATACGGGCTATTATACATCATCGGAGCATCGACAGCAATGTACGGCTTAAGTAAGTAATGACTTACAATCGGGATGATGGGGCCTCGACAAGTTTGTCTCACACTCTATTTGGGGGATCTTCACATTCAATAATAGGCAATAGGTTTCCTAGATAAGTGTCTGCAGTTTATTTTATTGCCTTTTACTATCGGCGTAATTAACGCAGGTAGATAGCATGCACAAGCGTCAGATGGTGGTCCTATTCTTCAAATATTTACAGATTATTAAATGTTTAAAACGGGTATTATAGCGCGAATATTAACCAAAGATAAGGTCAGCTCGCGACCACGACACATGTAACTGTGTCGAAACGTCGGGCAAACAACGAAGGTAAGCTGAATGCTTATCTTTGGTTAATCTTCGCGCTATAATACCCGTTTTAAACATTTAATATCATGTCAGTGCGCGTTTCCTTAAAAAAATATTTACAGATTACTATGTAAATAAACAAACATTAAATTTAAGCATATATTGTACCTTCCTTATATAGGATCTTAAGTAGCTTGTAAGGTAAACATTAAATTATTGGCCGGTATGCACAGATGGAATAGTTTTGTAACGTGTTTTACGTTGGCTGTAATGGTCAGCACGTGCACCTACCTAATAATTATATTTTTATGCGCAAATTTGTATGTATAAGTATTTTAATTTTTAACACACTTAACCCTTAATAAAGACGTTAGGTACTTTAACCGCAGGATAAAGATGTATCGTGTTTGTAGTCTTCACATGTTCTCAATTTTCCAAACAAAATAAAGTTCTAAAGTTCGGCGATGGGCTCACCCCTGTCACTTTGGTCAAATACGCTTGGTGAAACGTGGGCATTTGCTAAGCAAGTGCCTCTGCCTCCCCCGCATTGGGATTTAAAGGCGTGAAGTGTACATAAAGTTCTAATATACCTACATATAAAAGTATTTACTACAACATCATTTTCCTGCCCTTAGCCCACACTAGGTGGGGTCGGCGCAACACGTTTCTTTTCGCCATTTGACGGGCCCGTTGGTGTAGTTGTCAGCACGTCTGCCTCTGCTCCATAGGGCCGTGGGTTCGATTCCCACCGCTGGCAGGTATTTAGGTGATGAGCTTTTAAGTACTTGTTGGATGTGTCTGGGTGTTTTATTTATATAAGTATGTATTTAAAAGAAAAAAAAAGTATTTAAGTAAGTATATTTCGTTGTCTGATTTCCATAACACAAGTGCTTTAGCTACTTAACATGGGATGAAGGCAAGGTGTGTGTTGTTGTAAAATATTTATTTATTATTTATTTATTTATTTATTCATCTCTAAAGTATTTACTACAACAACCGCATAAAAATCTCGAATGACCGAACCGTTTTACCTACAAAATAAGTTCATTCATTCGGTGATCAAAATCTCTGAAATAGGCAACCAGACCAGCCCATCCCCAGATGAGCAGCTTTACAACAGAGAGCGTGCCGATGGCGTGCCAATTCAAGCAGACCTAAGTAGCTGTGGCGGAGCTGATCTGTATGTTATTGCTCCATCCGGCGGTGCGTGGGCCACTGCTCGCAAACAGGACAAGACGTTTTGAGGAAGAATTTCTTTTGTTAATTTGTAATTTCGCTAAAGAGGAACGAAACTCTCGCGTCAAAGAACTCTGCACTTAGTTAGACTTTTTATTGTTGATTGTTGTGTAGATCCTGTTGGGATGACTTTTTCTTTACTTATGAAATGCGTAGGCGTTCTTCGCTAATAATAGAAACAAGTGTGTAAAATGTTTACCGTCACAGCACAGTCACATTTCCTACAAAAACATTTGTGAACAAGTGCGCTCCATCGTAGACCACATCGCTGCTTAACATCAGGTAGGATGGTGGTCAAACACTTGTTCAAAGCGATTAAAAAAATAATAAAATACACTTCACGCCTTTTAATCCCAAAGAGGGGTAGGCAGAGGCACTTGCTAAAGCAAATACCCACGGTTCACCAAGCGTATTTAACCCAACGTGACAGGGGGTGAGCCCATCGCCGTTATAGGGTTCACACACCTTGTGGTGTGCAGGTTTCATCACGATCTTGTCATTAAAAAAAATGAGTTTTGTCATCCTGTATACTGCGTGTAAATAGACTCCGAGTAACGGTCTTAGAAAGATTTTTGGGCTTGTTAAAATGTACAGCATTTACTACAACGACAATGCTGGGAAACAAAAAAAAAGCATCCCTCAGGATACACCTCCTTTATTTACTTACAAACGATTAATCACTTTCGTGGACTGTAAATATGTACAATAGATGTTTTATTGCCCGAATTCTGGACTTATGGCGGAGTAGCCTTAAAATGTCCCACACAACAAGAACAAAAGTAACTTTTTCATGAAACCTTATTTCTCCCTTCCTGGCCATAAATTCTAACTGGAAAATATTTATAATAAGACAACGTTCATGGCAACAGTAAACTTATAAAAATATTTTAAAAACCACACTTGGCTTTTTTTGGGTTGTCTGTGTTTAAACAGCAATGGGGAAATTTCAGGACCCTTGTTTCTCTTAGTTATGATAGAGTAATTCTTGATGATTGAATAAGAGTGATTATTTTTTAGTATTTCTATAATTTTATCGTAGCACCTGCACTTGCTTCATTGTCGCCTATTTTTAACCTTAAGTTATTAGTTTGACGTGTCAGTGTGTGTATGTGTCTGTCTGAGGCTACGTAACTCCCAAACGGAGGATCAAAGTCAAAGTTTCTTTATTTCATCTTTATAAGTGCTATAACATACAGATATACAGTAGAATAACACAAAGCTTGATGAACGTCATTTATGACTTTAAAACAAAATTAATCGTCCCCGGTTCGAATTAATTTCTTTTACTGGCCAGAAGAACCGGGAAGAAACTGGCATCTTTTCAAATCGCCAAGGCTTACTTACTAAGTATACTTATTCGATCCGATTTTAATGCTTTTTTTTTGTTTGAAAGCTGATTTTATCGAGCGTGTTCTTAGCTATATTTGATCGATATCTGTTCACCCACTGAAAAGTTATGGGGGTTGAAAGTGGGGATGAAAAATTTACCATGAATAAATATGTCAAAGTGGGGTATCAAATGAAAAAGGGCATGACATCCACATTCAAAATTGAGGGTTTTCTTTTAAATTTGCCATTTAATAGTTATGAAAATATGGCAGTATCTTCCCGATCGAGTTCACCGGGTATATAGGCGTGAATATAACCAAAGACAAGCTCGAGCTTAACTTTGTTATATGATATGTAATAATAAAATTAAAATAATATCACAGATAATATATATCACATTCCGTACACGATCATTTGACCTTATATCAATAGATACCTTTATTTGGCAAAGCAATCCGTTCTGAAAATGGATTTAATATATTATTTACTAGTGGACGCCCCGCGATTTTATTCGCGTAGTTTCAGTATTTCATATAGCATCCTCTATACTGCACTAAGTCCCACAGGAACGGGATAAAAAATATTCATCCTATGTTATTCTCCTGGTTCTAACCTATGTCCCCACCAATTTTCTGCCTAATCGGTTGAATTGTTCTTGAGTTATAAGTGTTGTAACAAACCCGTCTTTGTTTTATATATATTACAAAATAGTTACCCTAAGTAACATTATCTCAATACCATTGTAATATCAAATGTCCGGTGGTCAAGCATCGGCGTGTTATTATAGTATAAAAAAAATGATCTTAAATATCTCGAGACGTTTATTATTTGTCAATTGTACAATTCATTATTCTATTGGCCTCGCTCCAGCGTCACACAGGTCATACAAAGTGACCTGTGCAGTCATAAATTGTATCAGTCGCCTGGTAGCCAGCTGGCTATGAATTAATAAACCTGAATTATAAACTACAGTATCAGAAGTAGTGCCTTATACATACTCATTATATATACCTCATTATCGATTTACCTAATTTACTTACGAGTTTACTTAAACTGAAAATTGATTTTTATTTAAACACAAAGTCAAAGTCAAAATTTCTTTATTTCATCGTTATAAGTGCTATAACATACAGATATATGGTAGCATAACACAAAGCTTGATGAACGTCATTTATGACTTTAAAAACAAAAGTAATCGTCCCCGGTTCGAATTAATTTCTTTTACTGGCCAGAAGAACCGGGAAGAAACTGGCATCTTTTCAAATCGCCAAGGCTTACTGCTAAGTATACTAAGTATACAATGCTATTAATACACAATGACCAACAAGCGTTTGACCATCATCCTGCCTGATGATAAGCCGCAATGGGGTCTACGATAGAGCACACTTGTTCATTAGGTACCTATTCACCCCAGTGACTTAAATAGTTATAAGGTCCCAGATTGTGAAATATATTTTTGTTTTCCTTGAGTAAAATTAAAAAATACTTCTGATGATGCTCATATCTAAGCACAGAGGACATGTGTGGTGAGCCGATATAGGGTCTACACACTTCCTGAGGGCATTTACGGAAAAAGAACCGATTAAATTTCTATAGATTTACCGATTGGAGCTAATCTGAATTCCTTCTGTATGCGCCCTAACGATGTTCTCCTTTACCTCTCTGTACGGGACATTCTTTGGAGACGTGCGCGTCTACTTGCTGCAGCCTCTTTGCAACTCGCACGTTTTCTTGACTCTATACAAATTATCTTTGTCTTCTGGGTCATAACGACCACATTACGGAGACTTCGCGTCGGGTTCTCGTCGCGTCTTCAGTCGTTAACAGGCTTCATGTTCTTCGTGCTGTGTGCCAGCGATTAGCAAACTCACGCAAGCGTTCAAATTCCCTCGACTGCTTACCAGGTTATGTGTGTTCTTAGATAGAGTGAATATAACTAGTAGTGGCGTAGCTAGGGAGTAAGCCGGTAGTACAAGACAGGCCTATGCCAGGCACATTAACAAATATTTTCAAGGAAATTAAGTAGCGTAGGGACTTATTATAGCTCAAATAAGTAACACAAATAAAAAAAATCTAAATAAGCATTGGTTAAGTGCCTCTTTTTCACTACCGGCTTACCTCCTAGCTTCGCCACCAATACCTAGTATTCTCTTACTCTCAAGTCAGACCTTTAGGCGATTGATTGCTATTTCTTAGTGTTTTAAGAAGTCTAGGTCATCAGCGTGAGGGAACGCCACGAATCTGGGCAGACAGGGGCGTGATGGTACACATGCAATCCTACAATATGGACAGAATACCTAATAACTAAACCGGGCCAAATAAAAGATGAATCAATACAATGTGTAATATTGTCTGTGGCCCCGTGGTCACCTATTTGAAGATTTTTTTAACACAGGGAACGAGCGTTTGACCACCAACCTTTTTTTTATTGACGAGGGGGAAATCCTAATGGACACACCGCCGTTATGGGGACGGCGACGGGGTAGTGTCCGACTTCTACTGACTAAAACCCTCCCGATGGCCTTCATTTATCTCTGGTCCTGGGTACCCAGAGGACATTCTTCAGGGCCTCGTGTGGTTCGTCCACTCCAATGCTCCTATTCCTACACAATGCAACGCTCATATTTTAAAGCACTTGATGAGAAGCGCATCATATAAGATGTGTGGCTTATAACGGCGATGGGCTCATCCCCTGTCGCTTTGGCTTAAATACCTTGGTGAATCGTGGGCATTTTGTGTGTGTGTTTCTTTATTTTACCACAAGACGCGCGAATCCGTTGAGTTGAATACGCTTGGTGAACTGTCGGATTTGGTTTATCAATGTTCCTCTATTTACCCCGCTTTGGGATTAAAAGGCGTGAAGTTTATTCATTTATTATTTTCAATAGAATAACATAGGTATATCGATAAAATTCCCAAGGTCTACAGTTTGTTTTGTTCACATGAAGTTGTAGATATGCTAAGTGCAATGTGACATGCGCCGGCGCACCTCGTGCCCGGGCAGGCAGTGGCTGCGCTCGTCGCGAGAAACTCTATACTCGCACATGTTGATACTCTTGTTAGGTTATCAAGACTTATTCTAGGTATATTAAGTAATTGTAGCTACTACAGACAATGTTGGTGTTTACGGTTAAATTAATGGAAATATACGATTAAGAAAATATTAAGTATGAATTATGTGGTATCTGAAGTTATTTAAGAGGGGCAGTTTTATGAAATTCTAATTATGTACCTACTTATCCAATGTGATGTACAATATTCAATATTTTATTATATCACCTACTATCTGACCCTTAAAGCGATGTTTTACCTGTGTACATTAATAACAGTGTTTCTCTGCTATGTATTATACATAGGTATAAACCTTCGACTTGAATCACTCTATTTGTTACATAACTTAAAGAAAAAAGAACCGACTTCAACCAGTAAAATTTGACATATATGTGGTTTTATCGGAACTGAACCAAATTTATATGGGACCAAACGGGAAGCACCAGCTTTCAAATAAAAAATAATAAAAAAAACATCCAAATCGGTTCACCCAGGCGAATGTTCTGAGGTAACAAACATTTTAAAAAAAACATTTTTTTAAGACGGAAAAGCACACTAGAAATAACGAGCGATCGGAATTAAGACGATAATGTCTTATTGTTCCCTTATACGAGTATATCTCACGTTTATAATTAGCAATTCTAAATACGTTAAGTGAAAATGTAACGTTTTATACTTTTACGCTTTTATGTTTAGTTTAATTTATTTAGTACTAGCTGAGCCGGCAAACGTCGTTTTGCCAATTTATATTATTAACAGTGTTTCTCTGCTATTATATGCATGTATCAAACATATAAACCTTGCTATAGATTCCCTCTTTCTTTTAAAAAAAAACCGCATCAAAATGCGTGGCCTATTTGTAAAGATCTAAGCATACATAGGGACAGACATCGGGAGGTGACTTTATTTTATACTATTTGGTGATTAATTGATTATTATATATTTTTTATGTAACTTTTTCTACTGCGCGCACCTTAGCTTTTTCACCACAACTTGGGTTGACTGGTAGAAGACGCAATAGCGTTTAGTCCGCCATTTGTTAAAATTGTGCAATAAATATTTTTGAAACAAAACAAACAAAACAAAATGTGTAATGTTGAAATGTTGAAGAGGAAAATGGGAAAGCTTATCTACCTATTTAGTTAAGTATATCTTATCCACAAATTACCACGATTAGACGAAATACGGTTGATCGGAATGCCATTCTGCCTCTATGCCGTGGGTTCGATTCCCGCTGTCGCCGCCGACGTTGTAATTAAGTGATGAGTTGACAGCCAGTTTCAGGTACGCGTAGACTTCATCTGGCATTAAAATAATTGTCGTTCCTTTCTAACTTTGTCCGTTAAAAATAGACAGATATAGATTTAATGACAGATTATCAGTTATGTGTCTTCGGAAAACCGGGTGAGAGTTATTTGTTTTTTTATTTATTTATTTACACATTTATTTTTTTAAAGGGTTGATCAACTAGATGGTAAAACTGTTTCTTTTATTGTCAGTGTGTATGAAAGTAGAGTATTTTGACATTTCTAGTTGTTTATTAAAACGTTGTTTTTTTATGAAACG
>SJJU01005413.1:0-28889 GCA_012932125.1 Conopomorpha cramerella
AATACGCATATAAAATTTGGTGAAAATCGGTAAAGCCGTTTCGGAGGAGTATGGCAACGAAAACTGTGACACGAGAATTTTATATATTAGATTGTTATTGCTGTGTGACAGAGATAGCGCTATATGTGTAGACATAGACGCTAGCGTAAATAATTTTACCTTAAAGACATGTTACGGGGCCTGAGGTATGCGGGGATGTGAGACGGGGGAGGTCGTCATTGAAGACTTTTGCAAGATTCGGTGGTCGTCTGCCGACTGAGTTAGTTTGATATTTGATATTTGTCTACCTCTCCCGCCTCGCCGCTCTCATACCTCAGGAGGTGACTATTACATTGCTTAGACCAAACTACTACTGCAATACTAAACTGACATTTAGCATAAAACGACACATGAAAAACATGCAAGAGTGAAAGAGTAAGAGACAACATCTTCTGTCCTTTACTGCGTATCAGGGAGAATCTGGATTCAAACTGTCAAATTAGTAGTAGGCACAAGTGACAGTTTCGATCCAAAAGTTGATAATTTTCCATACATTTTGGTGGAAAAGAGACAGGCTGAACCTGATTCGCGGCTTGCAAGTATAGTTGTGTTTGGTCTGAGACTAAAATATTGGATCGTATGCGTTTCGCAACGATGAAGTTTTAAACTCATTTTCATAGAGGGCACTACTAGTTCCTGTGTTGATTGTCAATCAGGTGCTTACAGCTAAATACGACGTGACACTTGTTTAATATTGATTGAAGTTGTTGCAAGAAGTATTGGTCAAAAAGGTTTAGATTGATCATCGACACCGAACAGCGTAGCGTCATCTTTTGAGAAAATAGCGAACTAAATGAAACATTTAAAAAAATCCTCATTAGGAGATTGTGTTATGTTCTATAAACTTACTTTGGCAAAATATCCGAACCCTGCGTCATGATAGATCCCACGGTGAGCCAGCACGAGTTCTTGATGTGCCAAATATTCTCCAGCTCCTCTGGTGACTTGTCGCAGGGGTGAGGGTTCTCCCAGTCGCTAGGGGCCAATCTGTTGGTAGTTATATCATAGTCAAACATGTAATAATATCTGCATCAAAGAATAATTGTTGGACTCCTTGAAATTGACAACATTTAGTAAATGTTCTATGGACAAATCTACATAAGCCTGAACACATTTTAGACCTTTTTCTAGTCAAATTCTCAGAAGAATGTTACAAATACCTTATAACCCAATATTGTTCACTGGGTATATCGGCGCATGCGAAATTCAAGACAAACTCGAGTTATTTTACTCAACGTCCGTCCGTTATAATATCTGTGCGCTTTTAATTAAAAATTATCTACAAATTAAATTACATTATTAACAAATCTGAATAGAATACAGCCCAATGTTTCCCGTCGTAGAGATCGCGGCGTGGAGACTCTCCAGAGGACGAGCAGCAGCGTTCTCTGTCTCTCTCTCTAACCACAATACCACTGCGATCCCCAACTACGCCATGAACATCATTGGGGAGGCCCTCTTCCAGCAGTGGACGACATGTGGCTGATGATGATATAAAAAAATACAGTAGAACTTGAAATATGCCCACGGTTCACCACGCGTATATAAACCCAACGTGACATTGGGTGAGCCCATCGCCGTTGTAGGGTTCACACACCTTGTGGTGGGCGGGTTTCATTACGATGTTGTCCTTCAAAAAGCGTTGCGTTGCGTACATGGGCATGAAAAAGAGTCCCAATGGCACACGTCCCAGTAGCCGCGACCTCTCGGCTACAAGTCAAGTATCCGACCAACTGGACCACAGACGCTATTATACTTAGTGCATAATCTTCTATTACTTTGTAACGAAAGTTGAAAAACTTAAGCTTCATTTCTTCAGCGTTGCACTACGCCATGCTTAACTTTGTTAAAATAGCCATTTTAGCGGAACATCTTTTTTTAACACAAAATGTTGAAAAAACTATTAACTACAGCAGTTTGTTTTTTAAACGCTGCTTTTCAGCAGTGAACAAGCCAAAAGTTTCTTGTTATTGCCTACGATACTGCTGTAATTCAGCAAGTTCAGGGCTATTTTGCAGCCAATTAAAACTTCAACTAAGTTTCATAGTGAACTATTCAAATATTTTTGTTTTTATTTTGACTGGTTAGGTGTACAGTTGTGCTGACTAAAAGACATGACGAATCCATAAATGTTGCGTTTGGCTACAAAACCCTAAAATTAACTAGTCCACCCATTGTACTGCTGGTGCAATAAAAAAAATACACTTCATGCCTTTTAATCCCAAAGCGAGGTAGGCAGAGGCACTTGCTAAACAAGTTCCCACGATTCACCAAGCGTATTTAACCCAACGTGACAGGGGGTGAGCCCATCGCCGTTGTAGGGCTCACACATCTTGTGAAGTTCGGGTTTCATCACGATGTTGTCCTTCACAGTACGAGCGTTGCGTTAGTGCAATAAAGTATTAAAATAAATAAAAGCAGATAAAGCCCGTTAAAAGAGCACATAGTAACAAATATGTGTAGTAGCAAGTGCCTCTGCCTACCCCGCTTTGGGATTAAAAGGCATGAAGTGTATTTTTGTTGCACATTGTAATAACGAAAAAAAGCCACAAAATATTGTTGTCTAGAATTGAATATTACGTAAGTATCACAAACACAACTTATACCGAATTTATTTGTGACATACTTATTTTAATTTGGAGTTAATTTCACACAACTAAACCGCAAAAATACGACCGACGATAGGACGCAACTATTTTAGTTGACGACGGAATCAAAACGGGAATTAGACTTTAGAAGCAGCGACAAACAACAACGCGGAATAAAAAACAGCATCGATCCAGAAAGTTCGGGAAATCAAGTTTAAGAACATATTTTTTTCTTTAAAGTACTGGATTCGGCGTAATTAAAATTGAAGACTTGTGACTTGGTTTTTCCAAATTTATCACTCCGAACATCACTTTGTAATTTGTATTCTATATTAAGACTTGGAATATGGAAAGCGATGAATCCGAAACAAACCCGGAGTCTGTTTTCTGTGCAGTACAGAACTGGAGGTCTTCAAGTCACGGGTAAATAGGTACCTAATTAACAAGTGTGCTCCATCGTAGACCACATCGCTGCTTAACATCAGGCAGGATGGTAGTCAAACGCTTGTTCATTGTGTTTAAAAAAATCATGTATAGTCATATAACACATTCATGATCATCAGCTACATGACGTCTACTGCAGGACGAGGGCCGCCTCCAAATGATTTCCATGATGATTTGGGGGGAAATGCCAATAATCGCCACGCTAGGCAGGCGGGTTGGCGATCGCAGTGGTGTTGTGGTTGAACTCACAGAGAGCGCTGCTGCCCGTCCTCTGGATAGTTCCCTCGGTTGCCTTCAAAAGGTGTGCTAGGGTGACACACATGTATTCTATTCGCCGTCATTACACGGCTAATATAGGATAATTGAATATCACATAACAACATAATTATTACAATCAGACTGATATTTTTTCCTCTTTTATATCGTAGAAGTATATTATAATACACTAAACAGTATTCCACAACGCTTTACTTTGTTCTAAGTAAGGTGGTTGGTGTATGCGAATATATCAAACTGAATCATTTTTTAAGGAAACGCGCACTGACATTTTTATTAAATACACTTCACGCCTTTTAATCCCAAAGCAAAGGGGTAGGCAGAGGCACTTGCTTAATAAGCAAATGCCCACGGTTCACCAAGCGTATTTAACCCAACGTGGCAGGGGGTGAGCCAATCACCGTTATAGAGTCACACACTTTGTGGTGTGCGGGTTTCATCACGGTGTTGTCCTTCACCGTACGAGCGCTGCGTTGCGTACATATGCTCTGAAAAATAGTCCCATTGGTACACGTCCAGTAGCCAGACTCGAACCCACGAACAACGATCGTAAGCTGAATGACTTATCTTTGGTTAATATTCGCGCTGTAATACCCGTTTTAAACTTATAATATCATATCAAACTAACCTGGCTAGTATGTGTAACAGCAACGAAACCATTAGATACGCAGCGGCCATGTAAATCCATACATCAACAGAGAACGGCTTTAAAAAAGAAAACAGTTCAGGTTCCGGTGGAGTCGGTTTTGAATATAGAATGCTGATGCCCAGTGTCATGAACGGCGTGGTAAAGTCCACTACTGACCGCCTTTCGTATGTTATTGTCAGATCGCAGATGGCTAGATCCGCTTTCTGAAAAATAAAATATAATGTATAAAAAAATGTACCTAATTTCCAAATCGGGGTGGGCAAACTGCCTGGTCCACAGTTCACCAAGCGTATTAAAAATTTTAACCCAACGTAACAGGGGGTGAGCCCTCCTCCGTTATAGTGTTCACATACCTTGTAGTATGCGGGTTTCATCACGATGTTGTGCTTCACCACAAAAGGTTTAATTTTTATGGTTTAATCGATCAAGGCAGCTCAACCGGGGGTGCTAAAGTTATAAATGTAATATGGAATATGCAGCCTTACACATAATAACAAAGTTTTACAACCATTTAATGCTTCGTGCACGAAGTGTTTCACTTTCAATGTCGATTTTCTCGTAAACTAGGATACGTACAGTAATAAATGAACTACGTACAGTATCTACGTAACACGTACACTATTTTGGTATATAATAGTCCAGCATTTGTTTGGGTGTCTCTGCTGAAGAGTAGGACACGAATTATAAGAGGCAGTACAACCTATCAGTGGGGCTAGTGTAGAGGTATATTGTAAACTAACGAAGGAATTCCTTACTGCTTCAGATCCAATTCCCAAAGACTATTACGTCACAGGATCTCCCAACAAAAACAAGAAAGCGAAACATATTTCTTGCACTCAGATTTAAGTGGCGTCGCATAGTTCTTTACAAAGACTCTTGGCTTTCTAAAGGCATACAAAACGTACCTAACATCAAAAGCTGTTCCAAAAGTACGGCGGCGGTCAAGTTGCAACGTACACTTTTTAGTTTCAAGAACTCGACTTCATTGCGAATTTCTTACTTAGGAAAGACCAGCGTACTGATTCTTTTCAAAAGCAAAAATGTTTCTTTATTGTATAAAAAGTTACGTCACGTATGATTCCTTTGTCCAAGGAAGGGAGATTTATTACTTCAGCAAACATACGTGTTGGGCGAACTAATTAACATTTATGAAATTGCGGGAAGAAAATTTCTCAGGTTTCACAAAGAAATACCACCCACCACCCCGGGCGCTATGTAATCAAACACACCTACTTTACTTACTCGCTCAAGTAAATATCCAACAAGACCGTCCCATTTCTTGGTATCTTTGTTGTACGAGCCGTAGGAGTTTCCCGGGACAATTTCCAGTTCGTAATTCAAATGAAGTGTCTCTTTGAGGATTTCGTGTATCAAGTCCTTAGAGTATCCCTCATATCTGTCGTTTCCAGTGTACTCTTCGCCTTCGGGTGGTTTCCTTTCGACGAGATAAGGTGCCCCGATTCTTGACACCACTTTGAAGGTTTTGTTCTGCCATTTTTCGGCGAGAAGATCTGATACCTCATTGGCCGATCTGGCGTACACGAAGCCAGTGTCAGCGTTCCATTTGGCAATGTTATTGAAACCACTGTTTGATAGTTCCATGATTTCTACATTGAAATTTGTGCGTTCACCGGTTGTGTTATCAACAACGATGCGATCGGTTATTCCTACTATTGGGTTCTGGAAAAAAAATATCAAAGTACTTATAAGTAACCAGTTACACGTTGCACAGAGGGGTTGATAGAGTTGATAAACAATCTCTATCTGTCAAGTCTTCTGCCTGTTCCTTACGCATACGCTATTTTCAATCTTTTATAAGGCACGATTATGTTACTGGGTTTTGTACTTATCCGTACCTTAAGTACTTTTTGTGTTTTTTTTTAACATTAACGATATGTTCTTTGATTATTATTTGAACGTAGGCGTTCGGCGTAGTATAATTCTTACACGTTTCTAGTGACTTACGAATTGTGCAGTTTTCTTACTGTTAAAATATGATTGGCAAAGTCTTCTCCAATATCCCACTTCGCATCAGCTCCGCACACGATCTGCTGCGCTTCTATTTTGTATTCCGAAGGTGCACTTTCGACTGCATCCGTGATCAACCTCGCTGCGTCACTTGCAAGTGCCACTTCTGCCTATCAAGAAAAAGATTTATATAACTTGTTCTAAAACATAATTACCGAATCTGAAATATTTTCACGGAAATAACATTGTTTCCGTTGGTGCCCAACGAAATATTTCTTCAGAAAGAGGCAATTAGCCGATCGTAATTGATATTTTTGTTTAACTCAGGATTTGTAGATTAGTATAATAAAAACAAAAAAAAAAAATAAGTCACATGCTTGTTTTTCCAACGTTATATTTATTGTAATTTTACGGTTAAGAAGCCGTATGAAGGACACACATGAATAGTGAATTTTGATATCTTACTCACAGTGATCTCGTGGGTCTCTCTAGGTATTTTGACGTCAGCTGATCCACGGGCCTTCCAGTCGGCGAGATATGATCGGGTCCTCGCGTCTTCGTGATCGAAAATCCTAAGGCAAGTGACATTGGAGCAACCGTACCTCAACTCCTCGAGGTCCAACGTGTGGGCGTCCAACGACATGAGCACGTAGCTCTGGGGAAGAATTTTTCGAAAATTACGGTCCAGTTCAATTCTTGTAGTTTGCCGAGTTCAGTACATCTTTCGAAATTCAATTTTGGAACAAAGTTTGAACTTTGTAAGTTCTTTTAAAATAGGGTTAGCTTATCTCAGCAGTCAGAGTTTTCACTGACTGTTTAGACAAGCATCTACCCTGCTGATTTTTGTCAATTTAAAAACCACTTGGCAATATTTGTAAGAATCAAATATTTCTAAATCTAACTTGAATACATAACTATTAATTATCACTATGTGACTGAAACGGTACAGAACAGAAACCTTGCATATTGTAGACACAACGTTATGAAAGAAAACTGTGCCATAATGTATTTTTTCTAAATGTCTTCGAATCTGTTGTCACAAAACTTACCATGTAGTCTTCAAAGAATTTGACCTCATTAGCTTGTCTGAGATACTCAAGCACTCTGTCCGATGGACAGTCTAAGATGACCCTGGTCTCTCCTCTGGCCTTGAGTGCTTTCAGCAGCGGTCGGTTGTCGCTACCGGGTGTCAAGCGCCGCACCAACCACCTGTGTTCTGGGTCCGCGTGCTTTAAGATCTCCTGAAGTCTTATGAGACCTGATGGTAAATATGACTGATTACGTGAAAATGTAGATTGACTTTGTGTATTCTTATTTACAACGTAGTTTGAAAACAATAGGTATATAAAAGCAATTTATTTTCCGTCAATAATCGAAAAACACTCAATCATTCAGTAGCGTCTGTGGTGCAGTTGGTCGGACACTTGACTTGTAACCGGGAGGTCGCGGGTTCGAGTTCGGCTACTGGAGGTGTACCAATGGGATTCTTTATTCTACGAACCGCAACGCTTGTATGGTGAAGGACAACATCGTAATGAAACCCTATGACCCTATAACGGCGATGGGCTCATCCCCTGTCACATTGGGTTAAACAGTCTTGGTGAACCGTGGGTATTTGCTTTAGCAAGCGCCTCTGCCTACACCTCTATAGGATTAGAAGGCGTAAAGTGTACTTTTTTTTTATTTCACTAAACATTCATCTTAAAGCAATATTATGAGTTAGGTGACTTCAAGAATATTATTATATTAGAAGAAAACCATTCCATAATACATTATCCCACGTATCGTGTCATCAACATTCGAAATAACAAGATTGCAATTCAAAATCCTGGAATCCAAATTCCAGGCAGCAAAATATTCGTGAAAATTACCTTGATCGTCGTCATAAAGGAGTGTGTACGAGGTCCAATCGCTGTCGATGATGAAATGCGCGAGTGCTTTAGACAGTGCCACCGCCTCAGGGTACAAGTTAATTCCTGGAGGACTCGGTCTTTCCACTCCCCGGATGGGAGGAGGTCTCCAGATAGCCTGTGGTAGATAATCTTCTATGAAAGATAGAAATAATATTTTTGTGCTGCATAACGAATAAAACATAAAAGCACAGTCTGATTTTTTTCCATAACCAAACAGTTTAGCGTCTTGCCGCTTGAGTTGCAAAACATACCTTACTACAATTATTTTTATCTTTTTCTGTCTCTAAATATTCTTTATTACTACTTAACATCGTTTTGAAAAGTATCTACGGGATTTTGTTGTCAAAAATTGCGAAGAGTTTCAAATTTTTGTCCAATGCCTGACTGTCGAATCGTTACATTTAAATGAACTGTTGTATAATTAAAACTGTAAATGTAATGATTCGAGTTGTAAATGTAAATGCAGCTATATTATCCAATAAGGAAAGTAATTTGGGGACAGAATTCGAGAATAATTTAACTATTTGCAATATACTTACCCACTCTGATACACATAATAATGCTCTGTCTTTTTGTGATCCCAGATCCAGCCCGGCTCGTGTACCTTCTTATAAAAAAAATCTTAGTTCTTTATCATTGTACCTGAATGTGTGGTATATTGACAGCCCTGCAGTGAGCTTCCACGGCGTCTGCTGAAGCTGCGTCGATTGGTCCAAATATAGCGACAACACCGACCTCAGCTAGTTCACAGGCTGTTGAAAATTTGTCGTTTAATTAAATTTTATGCACACAGATTTGTGGAACAGAAAAGATTTTTTTTGTATTGATATCTTCATGTTTTTTTCATTAAAAAGAATTTGAAAATTAATTTAAAAATTGAGAAAGAATATGAAATTATTAACCTTAGTTAAAGTTTATATACTTTGGGTGTATTTCAGCTATTTTCATTATACATTATTCTTGCTATGTTTAAATTATATTGTCGCAATGAATAATTAATTTGCCGTATGGTGGCGGCGAATAGAATATATGTGTCACCACCCCTGCAGTGCGAGGTGACCGAGGGAACTCTCCAGAGTACGAGCAGCAGCGCTCCCTATGAGTTAAACTAAACTGAAACACTGCGATCGCCAACCCGCTTGCCAAGCGTGGCCAATATTGGCACCCCCAACTGTCTATGGAATTCATTGGGGGAAGCCCTCCTCTAGCAGTGAGCGTCATGTGGCTGATGATGATTCTAATATTCGAATAATTGAAAACAAATCGAGATGTTGTAAAAGTTCATGAAAACCCTAACCCTATAACGGCGAAGGGCTCACCCCCTGTCACGTTGGGTTAAATACGCTTGGTGAACCGTGGGTACTTGCTTTAGCAAGTGCCTCTGCCTGCCCCTCTTTGGGATTAAAGGCGTGAAGTGTATTCATTTTATTTTCATGAAAATATTACTACGTATTTTTAAACGAACTCTTACAATGAGTAATTTCTCTTCCTACACATTATTTATATTTCAATACTCAAAGGATGTAAAACATTGTTTGTTCCATAAATAGTTCAAAACCAAATCAAACATATAAGGACATTAATGAGAGTATTTTTACAGTGGAAAATTAGATAAACGTGAAACTACCAGCTTTAGCTGCCGTGAAGCTGTCTCCGTAAGGCGCATACACAATTTTCATGATAAACCGATATTTCTCACTCTCCATGGACGCTCTGGCTAGTGCTGATGCGAAGGCCACCTCAGTCATGGTGTTCGGTGGCAAGATCACTCCTGAAAATATGATACCAATATTTATTTTCCGTACAAAATAATGTAGGTAATAACTTTCACCACCGACGTGGACTAAGGGCTTTTTTGTAGGTACCTTTTGTTCCCAAAGGCAGAGGCACTTTCTTAGCAAATGCTTACAGTGCCAAGGGGTAAGCCCATCGCCGTTATTGGATTCATACACTTTGTGGTATCCGGGTTTCATAACGATGTTGTCCTTAAACGACATGAACTTTGCATAGGCGTCTATGGGCTCTTATAAAAAGAGACAAGTACAAGCATCGTTGCATTAATCACCAGCACATACTTGTCCACTACTGGAGATAGGCCTCTCCAATTGCACGCCACTGTGATCATTTTTCGGCTTAACGCATCCAGTTTCTGCCAACCATCCTGCGCATATCATTAGTTCACCTTGCCTGAGGCGTCTATACGTACACTCCGATTGCCGTGATTCGATCTCCACCCGAGAACTCGTCACTCGACAGGTCTAGAACCTTCAACCTCTTGCTTGTGATCCAAGTACTTAACAAACACAGACAGGCAGACTCTCGCTTGTAAAATAAAAAAATAAATACACTTCACGCCTTTTAATCCCAAAGCGACCCCGTTTTGGGATTAAAACCCAGGCAGAGGCACTTGCTAAAACAAATGCCCACAGTTCACCAAGCGTATTTAACCCAACGTGACAGGGGGTGAGCACATCGCCGTTATAGGGTTCACACACCTTATGGTGTGCGGGTTTCATCACGATGTTGTCCTTCACCGAACGAGCGTTGCGTTGCGTACATAGCTCTGAAAAAGAGTCCCATTGGTACACGTCCAGTAGCGCGCGACCTCCCGATCATCAAGTGTCCGACCAACTGGACCACAGACTAAAACAGACACAGATTAAAAAAAAAAATTATTTTTTTATACTACCTATCTCGCTCCCATACAACGGCAGTTAGTTATGAGTCGAAAATACAAAATAAGATCTGTAGCATCTTACCTATATTAATTGGCGTTTTCAATGCCTCATAATTTCTGAAAGCCGCTCTGCTATTGTCGGGTATCAAACACAAAGTCAATAACAGTAGAATCATACTCTCTGAAATAAAAAAAAAGAAACACTTCACAAAAAGTAAAACAATTTCCAGACATACCTAATACATTCATATATCATCACGTCCGTTTCCTCAGAAAGGTAGGCTGATACCTCATGGACCTCCACTTCCATACACGATCCTGGCGAAATGTCTTTCGCCACTTCTACATCTATGCATCTTTTCATACAGTCATATTCAATTCAATTCGTTAATAGCACTCAAGTTGCAGAAATGTTCTTAAATAAATAAATTTAAAAAAAATACTCTTCACGCCTTTTAATCCCAAGGCAGAGCAACATGCTAAAGCTTAAATAAATTACCTATAAAGTACATACATACATACACTTCACGCCTGTCTCCCAGAGGGGTAGGCAGAGACTACAGATCTCCAATTGTCACGGTCCTGACATACCCCTTTCGCTTCATCTACATTCATACATCTTTTCATACATGGCCTCCGGTTTCGAGTACTTTTCACGCCACCTTCGGCCAGGACATCACCAATCTGGTCTGTATATGTCCTTCTGGGGCGACCTCTACTCACCCGGCCCATTACATCACCCATATAAATCTCTTCCGTCAATCGACTTTCATCCATTCTCTCCATATGCTCAAACCACCGAACCTATAAAATATCAACCATGAACCCTATTACGGAAAAAGCAAGAGTATGATAAGTAAACGTGTTAGGTACTAGGTAAACACTTACCTTCGTGTACATAAAGTTAACGTTAAGTAACAGCTCTAGTGCATTGTTAATAAAGGTCTCATGACCTGGTCAAATGTACGCCAAATACGTACAAACCAATCTAAGTTGATATACGTCAACTACACACATCAAAAGGGTCGTGTAGGGATCAAGAACATTTTTAGCTCTAAAAAGAAATCTAATTTATTTAAATCAAATCTAATCTTCTGGATTGGTCTCCTGCCTGATTCCCCATGCCTGTATCAATGACCTATCACCACATTTTGTATAAATTATGAATGAATTCAGTTTTTGTAAAATATATTCTTGATTGCAATCTTCAAAAATGTACTTGAAACCAACACTGCCAAGTTTCATCAAAATCAGTCCAATACTTTTTGCGTCTATATAGCGTCTGTGGTCCAGTTGATCGGATACTTGTCTTGTAACCGGGAAGTCGCGGGTTCGAGCCCGACTACTGGACGTGTACCAATGGGACTTCTTTTTCAAGTCCTATGTACGCAACGTAACGCTCGTAAATTAAAGGAAAATATCGTGAAGGTATGTGATCCCTATAACGGCGATGGGCTCACTCCCTGTCACGTTGGGTTAAATACGCTTGGTGAACCGTGGTCATTTGCTTTAGCAAGTGCCTCTGCATACCCCGCTTTAGGATTAAAAGGCGTGAAGTGTGCATTATTATAATACTTTTTGCGTAAATGAAGGACAAACATCCATAAATACATCCATCCAAACTTTCGCATTTATAATATTAGTAGGATAGTTACTCACCCATCATAAAGCACTAAATAACAACACAAAATTGTTTAAATCACTGTCGATTCTTCATACATAATTGAAGACAAGAAGCGCTTTATTAATTTTCTCCGAGTGAAATAATTTCGTCACTATGTCTAGAATTTTTCGGAACATTCAGAGAAATAATAATCCCTGTGCAGTTATTCTGCCTTTGAATATTCGAAACACAATCAAGTAGTACAGTAAGACTAAGATCTTTTGGCGCATGGTTAAAAACTTTACACCCAATTTTTTGTTACAATCCAGTTTTGTTTTCATTGATAATTTTTCATAATATCACAATACGAGCGTAAACACAACATCTAATATAAAACAAGAAAGTTAGAAACATAGGAGTGGAAAGTAATTGTAATAAATGTTTAGCAATCACACGCCAAAAGACCTTTGTAACACAGTGAATACAGACGTCGTGCGATGCACCACAGAATGTTTCTATGAATAGCCGACATCGCCTTTTCAACTAGTGCGTTCGAATGCATTATTTTTAGACCTCAGTTCGTCTTTATACCATTTTACATTAGGTCAAGTTTAATGCGACAGGATTTTGTACAAATTTCGATAGGTCGAGCGAGGCCTGGAGTCGTGAGTCAGAATGGCGGTGTGTACCCAAATGAAAGGTACAATTAGGTATTTAAAAAAATCGTACGGAAATAGTACTAAATAATACTACTTATAAAAACAATAGTACGTGCGCAGAAAACCCACGGTATGACATGCACGATACACACTAATGGGGAATTTTCTGACAAATTTTCGGGCGGAGAACTGTCATTACTGTCAAACTTTGTTTGAAAAGTCATTACTGTCATACTTTTCCAACAAAGTTTGACAGTAATGACAGTTCTCCGCCCGAAAATTTGTCAGAAAAACGTCAAAGGAAACTCCCCATTGTCTAGTATCAAACACCCGCACACCTGACACTGGATCGGCTATAAGTAGTACAATTTATTTAGTATTATTTCCGTACGATTTTTTGAGATACCTAATTGTACTTTTCATTTGGGTACATCCGCCATTGTGAATCTCACCTGCAGCCCTAACAAGAGCGTCAAGAAAGACACGACATAGAACAAATACGCGCTGTGATTGGCAGTTATGTCATACATTGTGCGACTCAGCTTGTTTCAACCAATCGCAGTGCCTGATATGTCTTGTCATGTCCTTGGAGCGCTTTGCTTGGGGGGCTGGAGTATAGTGCAGGGTTACCTAGTTTAGGCTCCGGCGATGCGTACGTATAGTTCGTACATTTCATGAACGCGCGCGGGCCTTAGTATGTGTGGCAGTTTTGTTCCTTTGAACTGTCAACTAGCGTGTCCATATACGACTCACACATCTAAGACCCGCACGCATTCATGAAATTCACGAACTATAACTTAAAATAAAAAAGAACCGACTTCAAACAGTAACATTTTACAAAATATGAATTCAACTAATACCTAAGATTTGCGTTTTCTCATGGCCATTGTCGGAACATAACCAAAAAAAGAAGTATCATCTAAATCGGTTCACTCGTTCAAAACTTTTGAGGTATGAAAGAAAACCGTGGAATTGTCAACTTCCTCCATTTTTTGAAGTAGGTCAAAAACACTTGATAATGTCATTATATGTAATATTTAATTATATAATTCCAATATCGTTATTTTATTTTCAAATCTCGCTATCGTATTAAAACTTGAAATAAGTTCCAGACAGATTTAATCAGGTGTCTACGACACGATAGGTGGAGTTGCGAACTGGTGGAACTGGCGTCGTTCCAGCAAGCTTCATGTTGGCCCAAATGCTATAAGTGCCAACTTATCCACTATTATTTGTGGGACGCTCTCAATGGAGCGAAAAAGTTTCTGGAGCTCTTGTCCTTCGCAATTCTGTTCTTTAGATATATCATTCTATTAAATGAACAATGGAAATTATATCTACTATGCTTAGCTTTTAGGTTAAGAGTCTAACAATTGAGGTATAGTACATTTAGAAAGATTTTTTTAAACATGGTTAACAATCGTTTGAACACCATTCTGCCTGATGTGATGGTCTACGGTGGAGTCATTCGGTACCTATTTACGCCAGTGACTTGAAGACTTCCAGACTATACTGCGCAGGAAACACAGACTCCGGCAAGTCAAATAATGTAAATGTTGATGTAAATACATCCTAGCAGTTCGCACTATGCAAGTAGACGCAAACCGTTTGGTTCGTGTAAACGGTATACCCTATTTGGTATGGACATTTGTTACTTACATACTTTCAAATTATTTTGTGTGTAATTTTTATCTAATGTTTGTCTTTTGTATTCGTTTAAGAACTATGGAGAAGATATTAAATGTTTAAAACGGGTATTATAGCGCGAAGATTAACCAAAGATAAGCATTCAGCTTCCTTTCAGGTATTTTTTATCAGTCAGCTCGCGACCACGACACATGTAACTGTGTGGAAACGTCGGGCAAACAGCGAAGGTAAGCTGAATGCTTATCTTTGGTTAATCTTCGCGCTATAATACCCGTTTTAAACATTTAATGCGCGTTTCCTTAAAAAATATGGAGTAGACTTATGATTTTCTCGAACCCAGTTACATAATTAAATTGCCGTCATTTTTATCAGAGATATGAAACGAATGAACGGCAGAAGCTGGATGCGAGAAGCCGAAAACAGTGGCGTGCAATTGGAGAGGCCTATGTCCAGCAGTGGACAAGTATGGGATGATGATGATGAAACGAATGCATGGTATATTTTTATTTGCAACTAGCTAACCCGGCGAACGTTCTTTTTCCTATATACCTACAATATTAACAGTGTTCATGTATAAAATACCTTGACGCATTTTAATCCCAAAGCGGGATAGGCAGAGAGAGGCACTTGCTAAGCAATTTTAATTTTATCCACATTTCACAAAACGTGTTTAAACCAACGTGACGAGGGGTGCGTTCATCGCCGTTGACGATGTTGTCCTTCACGTTGCGTCAGCGTTGCGTAGCGTACGTAGGCTTCGAAAAAGAGTCCCATTGGTACACGTCCCGTAGCCGAACTGGAACGAAGCAAGCGAAGTATCTGACCAACTGGACTACAGGCTCAGTGTTATACATACAGGGTGTCCCATAAGTCGACGTCAAGCTGGAACGGGATGGTAAGGCAACTCACACCAGTTATCAGAAAAATATAAAAAACACAGTAAATTTTTTTTTCAGTACAGTCAGTTGAATCTGAGCAAATTGATCATTTTTAACTTTATTTTTTTAAAAACGTCAATAAACAGTGGCACTATTCAGGGTCACATAACAAAAAAAAATATTGGAAAATCTAAAGATTTGTGGCAACAGGAGTCAAAAGACTAATGGCAGGTTGTAGAATTTCCGTTTTTTAAAGCCCATAATTTTTTAAACATGCAAGTTAGATTTTTTTAAATATTTTTCTGATAACTGGTGTGAATTGCCTTACCATCCGGTTCCGGCTTGACGTCGACTTATGGGACACCCTGTGTAAATCTTTCTCAAGAATCACTTTCTATCTACTAAAGAATACCCCATCAAAATCCGTTACGTAGTTTCAAAGATCTAAGCATACATAGGGACAGACAGCGGGAAGCGATTTTGTTTTGGATTACGTAATGATTAGGTATAATCTTACTAAAATAACAATATTGTAACCTAAGATGCAAAAAAAAAACTCAAAATGCGCGTATGAAATCTCCTCGTAATCCAACCAATCTCGCTTCATCTTACAAATATTATAAATGGGAAAGTGAGTTTGTTTGTTCCGCTTTCGCGCCGTAACTACTGAACCGATTGCTTTGAAAATTGCAGACGTATAGTTACAAGTCCGGTTTAAATAATAGGGTACTTTTTATCCCGAAAAAAAAATGATATTCCCAAGGGAAAACAAAAATATACCTTTATACCGCAATATAACCGAAGTCATCGCTGGCGAAGCTGCGGGCGGAAAGCTAGGTTGATAAATATTTGAGTAAAAATTTAGCGACGAAAATTAAGAGCTCGGTTTAGTTAAAAAAAGCTACTGCAGTTTCGCATGTCACTCGTTAAATACTACATCCACTGTATCACTCAATGTTTTACGGTGCGAATAAAAACAGTGACATGGTCCTAAATTGGATCCGTAGAATATGTGAATAAACGCCAAGGGGACGATAGAGTGAGGTACGTTTCCATTGAAGCGTAGGTGAGTGGAGAGAAGCGCAGTTTTCGTACAAACTCCGCTGATTATTTCATTACTGAAGAATCTGTCGGAACGCATTACTATAATCTGTATACTAATTTACGAACGATTTAACACATCATATCATGTACGAATCATAGATTTTTCAAAAAATATATAATCTGAGTAGGAAGTAGACATAGACATTTTTTTATTTCGACACACAGACGAATACATCGTTTCTTAAAAGAGAACAAATTTAAATTTAAAAAAAATTGTTCGTGTAGCACCGCGCGTGTGCTGCACCTCGCGGTCGAAATGGGCAACGACTCAGCATGGTGTCACAAACATAATGGGGAATTTTGTTTTTGTTTTTTTGTTTTTGTCATCACTATCAAACTTTGTTTGGAAAGTATGACAATAATGACAGTTCTCCTCCCAAAAATCTCTCAGAAAAACGTCAAAGAAAATTCCCCATTGCCCGTGACGCTGATATTCTGCCGACGCACTAATGCTAATAAATTAATTTAATAGTATTCATTCGTTCATAATTTGTAATTTCACAATCGAAAGAAAGTGACAGATCGATCGATCTGTCAAAGCGTTTGTCTGTTGAATAAACAAACTATATAAAATCAGAACCACAGTGCTTGCGTGGAATAGAGAATTTTCAGGGTCCTTGTTTTTCTTGACCTACGAAAGATGGCGCTGGTTGTATTATGGGAGATTAATTTCAACGAAATGACTGACGTCAAGCAGTCAGTATTGAAGGCGACAGTTCATTTCATCGTTTGTTTACATGTTACAAAAGTCACTAGTCTGTAACTGACAGAAGTCACCCTGGATACCTACCAGCCAGTGGCGTGCACTGGCTTTTACGACAAGGTAGGAAGTAATCCCCAAGGATTAATACCTACGTATCGATGTTTTCCCGCCAAAAAGGTCTAAGCGACATTTAAGTAATTTTACAGGAGAGTGGCTTAAAGTTTAAATAAAGCAATGTTTTGGGAGAAAAATACATAATCTCTACGGCGTAAGCGACATCAAACTACGTCATACAGGTATGAAACCTAGACAAATCAACGCAGAAAAAAAAGGAGATCCAAACTGCATACTCAACACATTTTGGACAAAAATGACGCTTAGGCCTTTTTGGCTGAAAACCATCGAAATATAGGCACCTACATATCTACTCACCCACAAAGCTCAAGATCTTCGCCAGCCTCTGTCGTGAGTACAACAAAAAAAGTTCTAGGAATAACTCTATTAGGTCCGTTAGCCAAAATACTAAGGTAGGCAGTGTCTTTTTGCCTATATGGTGTGCACTCCACTGCTACCAGCGACATCTAGATTAGAAATTTTTCGAGTTTGAAAATTCCCCATTCAACTTAAGTTGCGACATTGTTTAAATGACAAGACACTCTGTTTCTGTACCGATCAATACGTATAACTTTAATTTACATAATAGATATAATGAAATAACTTCATATATTTGTTAGAAAGGAATTTTCGTTTACTGCGACGTTGCCAATACAATATTATTACATTTCTTGTTTCTACTACGTCTTACTTTTGTACCATTTTCCTCACGACGACGTCGTGTTATTGTGATTGATGTACATTCGATGCTAATAGTTCCTCCTATATGATTATTATTTTCAAATCAAATGATATTGATGCCGAATGGCGGATGAAAAAAACCAGTAAACCTTCTGAATGAAGAAAAATTACGAAAAAAACTTAACTAACTTCGAACACTTTCTAATAAATTGTGAGCGTCTGTAGTCCAGTTGGTCGGATACTTGACTTGTAACCGGGAGGCCCCAGGTTCGAGTCCGGCTACTGGACGTGTACCAATGGGACTCTTTTTCAGAGCCTATGTACGCAACGCAACGCTCGTACGGTGAAGGACAACATCGTGATGAAACCCGCACACCACAAGGTGTGTGAACCCTATAACGGCGATGGGCTCACCCCCTGTCACGTTGGGTTAAATACGCTTGGTGAACCGTGGGTACTTGCTTTAGCAAGTGCCTCTGCCTACCCCTCTTTGGGATTAAAAGCGTGAAGTGTACTTTCTAATAAAAAAAAAATATAATCGAACTACTCTGCTCTTTGCGCAAGATTTCTGGCAGATCGATGCAAGGAGTCGAAAATAAATCACAGCTGTGTGCACTTGGAGAGGCTTGTCTCCAGCAGTGGAGGAATATGGAGTGATGATGTTGATAAGACTATTCTGTAAAAAGTTGTTATAAGTAGAGAAAAACCATCTCCGTTTTTATCGGTACAAAATAATGAACGATATTTTCCACAACGGAATTCTGAATTTGAAATCGCTCCATGTTTTGATGCGCCTGACACACTTTCCCCCCCACAATCCGCAGTTACACGGGGGACTCATTAAAATAATTTTAATGACGATCATCCAGTGCTGTTGTGGAAACACTTTGGTTTTTTTTTTAAATTATGTTTTCAAACGAAGTAGGCCGGATGCTTTGAGATCTCGACTGATTACTGGCATGTTTGGCATGTAAAAAAAAATGTTTGACACGTTTTCATTCTCTTGTCGTTTGGCTTAAAACTTTACATTCACGCCCATAATACGAATAAGGGGTTGGTACTTTTTTTTTATCGTGGGGAAATCCGTTATGGATACGCCACCGCTGGCGGGGACAACGGCGGGGTTATGTGGGACTCGCACCCACTAAAACCCCACGGTGACCACTTGCGCGTTACTGCCGGGGCCCCGGAACGACCTTAGCCACTACATCAATCAAGGGCGAAGGGGTTGGAACTAGGATCATAATCGGCTGCATTTAGCAAAATAAGGAGTTAAGAATGCCAATATGGGATTTCAGGTTGCTAGCTCATACCTAGACTACTTTGTACTATACGTAACAGAGACCCGACCAATTAATTCGAAAAAAAATCGAATTAATTGGTTTTAGACTGTATGTCAACGGACTAAGGTTTTAGATAATTAGTATCCGTATTCTCTTTGCCGGGTAAAGGGTTAATCCGCTACGAATCAAGTAGTTTTTACTAGAAAATTCCATCGATGTCGCGATCTACGCGAGCGACACTGATGCATACATAAAATTTATATAAAACTTATAACTATCTCTACGCTCCAGTTAAGCACTCAACTTTTGCACTAAGCACCATTATCGGTCTTGTTAAGCTTTTATATAACAACTGTTAATAGAACAGCGGTTGAAGGCAAATAGCAAGCGATGCCGGCTTAGGTAAAACTCCTGCAACGTAAATTTTAGTTTCGAATTGTCCAATAAAATGCAGGTTTCGCAAAAGTCCGAAACTTTAGAGTGCCTGAAAGTTGTACCGTTCAATGTTTTACAGGCGGCGGGATAGCTCTGGATATTTCGGCGTAAGGGATTTTTTACTGCGAGGAAAATCTAGGTACGCTCCCTAGGTGCTGGCCTGGGACGTCAAAATAATTATTCTAGCTGTAGAGGATGTAAAAGCTAAAGGTATCAGTGGATTTCAGAAAGTTATTGGGGTTATTGAGGTGTTAACCATATAAATCCCAATTAATAGCAGTTTTTTTTTTCAGTAAGGCCGCGGCTGAGGTTAAAACGGTATATGTGTGCAACATAGTCCATGAAATTAAGTTGAAAATAAAAATCTACTCTTAATTGCGATTTCATTTAATTATTTTCATTCGATAAAAAAGATTTAGCTCTGTTTCCCGTATAATATTTTTTTTGCATGTATGGTTCTTTTTCAAAAATACCAAGCCTAAACTGCAGCATAATCACAGAAATCAGGTTGAAGTCGTACATATTGCATATTCTTTCCAGCTTTTACTTGTTTTTGTTTGATATTCTGTTTTTTACCTCTTTATTTGTCTTTTTTCTAGGTTATAATGTATGTACTCAAAAATACTCTCCATCCGCGTCCAATGCTACGTGAATTGGATGCGAATTTATCTGAATTCGTATTGTCCCTATTCACCCCGCTGTCAGGAACAAAGGTTATAAAACATAAAAGAATGGTAGCGATTCAGTCCTGTTTTCAGTGCTACAAGTATCCCTTACCTCGTGAGTTATGTTGAAATATTTTCTATCGATAACTTTTTTTTTTCACTGTGAACAAGCGTTTGATCACCATCCTGCCTGATGTTAAGCGATGTGGTCTACGATGGAGCACACTTGTTCAAAAGGTACCTATTCACCCGCAACTTGAAGACCTTCAGACTGTACTGAGCAGGAAACACAGACTCCGGCAAGTCGTTCCACATCCTGGCGGTTCGCACTATGAAAGTGGACGCAAACCGTTTGGTTCGCGTAAATGGCAAATCCACCTGGTATGGATGACGTTTTGCCGTTCTCCTGGTTGTCCTATTGTAAAAATGCGATGGGGGTATTAGGTTATGCAACTCCGTAGCACACTCTCCGAAATGCACCCGATAGAATACAGATAGGCTCGCAACTTTGCGGCGATGCTCTAGGCTTTGTAGCCGAGAATCAAATAGCCTGTTGTCACCTATGTGTCTTCTAGCACGCCTCTATATTGTCTCAAGCTGGTATTTGGCTGAACCTATTGTGTGTAACCTTAAAAATCGTTTAGAAACTGGTTGAAGCGGGTTCTTTTTTCTTTAAAATCAATGTTTATAGATTACTAACGGCAAACTTCAACAAAAAATAATACAACATTTTCCGACGCGAAACACACATACGTATCAGAATACGATCAAGCATCATCGTTCAACAGGTAAGAAGGCTATTGAAGATCAGACACTCGAAAAGAACAGATAGATTTCTGTCGGATACTCCTATTTCCCAGAAGAGCCTGGCTTGTAGCCAACGACCTTTCACATACCATTCCAAAATGTAACTTAAACTGCAAAGAATAGAACTCAGTGTTATACAACAACAGATCCAAAGTAATACGTAGTGTAATGTTTGTATTTTATATCTGTAAAATAGAAATGGCAGTGAAAACTACTTTGGAGCAGGGTACAGATAGAAGTAAAGATTTCTATCATTCGCAGTAAAGGCTGATTGGAAATTTTCGTCACGAACCTATTTGGTAGGAGCTCGTTATTAGCCTCATTTCGTTGTTGTACTCATTCGAAATAACCCTCAGGCAAGGTGGCTTTGCGCAAAATGGCTGACAGAAGCTCGATGCGAGAAGCCTAAAACAAATCATAGTGGCGTGAAATTGGAGAGGCGTATGTCCAGCAGTGGAGGAATATTGGCTGATGATGATGTTGAAACATACATAGCAACTGTTTTATAATATTTAGTCATTCCGAAATTTTGGCTTGCAACGCTTTAATGAGAATAGATATCCTTCCAAACAAACTTTGGCGTTTATAATATTAATAGTAAACACATAATATCCTTTTATTTTATCGTGGGGAAATCTGTAATAGATCCTCAACCTCACCGCTAGCGGGGTAAACAAGGTTTTGTGGAATTCGCTTGCACTAAAACCCCACGGTGACTACGCGTGCGTTATTGCTGGCGCCCCCGGAGCAACTTGAGCCAAGGGTGGGCAGTCGCGCTTGGCACTTGCGGACCATCTCCAGAATGGGGAGCGATCGACGTGCCCGCCAGCTCACGGTGTGGTGCGGCGGTACCAGGGTCACCGCGGTACCGCCGTCACCATTCGGGAGCCATATGAAGAATGCACAAGTCCTCGTTCGCCCTTTCAGTCGCCTCTTACGACAAGTAAGAGATAGATCATTTTTAATGAAACGCGGACAGACATTATAACTCAATATTGTTCACCGGGTATATAGGCGCGAATATAATGAAAGACAAACTCGAGCAAGCTCGTCCACTCGCGACGCATGCAACTGCGTCGAAACGTCGAGTAAAATAACAAAGGTTAGCTCGAGCTTGTCTTTGATATATATAGGCATATATCCGGTGAACAATATTAAGCAAGGGATAGCCTCAGTTCTGTTCTTATGCCCGGAACTGCTAGAACAAAACACAAAATGTCCTGCTGTTTTATTTTTATTTCAAGTGGTCTTGCATTCACTCATTTGTGTAACTTAAAGTGTATGTAGTTGTAAATGTATGTACATCTGAGAGTACGTGCCAACTTAGAACCTACTACGCAGTACCTAAGTGCTTACTTAGTCCGGAAATTTAATCTCGCTTGTCGTTTGTGGGCGGAGCGCGCACTCACTGCTTTGTAAATTAAGCAGGGGACCAATTCTGCGATATTCGACATTAATCTGGATTAAAAAAAAACATCGTGACTCGTTTACGATTAGCAAATGTCAGGGACAAAATCTGTTTATTTAATATTTTCCAAAAGCAATCACTGTGGCATATTTTTCACAAGATTTTATTGAAGTTTACTTTCACTGTGCCGACGTTTCTGAAGGCACTGAACGGACCTTGAAGAACACCCCCACAATAAAGTGTAGTAGCGGACATACAACAACTACAAAACTTCAAACTTCTTAAGTGTTATATTTAAGAAGTAAGAATTTTAATCGAACTCAAAAAACGCTGTTCACCATTGATGTACAGATTGTCTATTTCCATGACGTCACTCGTTGCGAATTCAATAGAAACGAAAATACCGGGCGTGGTACCGTCACGAAAATGTTTATGACGATAAATGATAAAAAATGTTTTTTTAAATTTATTAAAAAAAATACACTTCACGCCTTTTAATCCCAAAGCAGGGTAGGCAGAGGCACTTGCTTAATAAGCAAATGCCCAATTTCCTTCATTTAAAGAGAAATATATCGGATTGTAATAAATACTAATGAAAACAAACAATATAGGATGTAACTTGCTTGTACAATAAAATGTTGTATCTATCTAAATATCACCATACCTGCTATACCTAACTCGTAGAAACTGAGAATTAAACCCCAACACCACCACACTCTGTATAAATGTGGTACAGGCAAGATTGCCTGTAAGATTTGTAATTCTATGCACGCTTTCACACAGCTCTTTAACGTCCGGAAACCGGTAAATTGTTGAGTGTCTGACTGTACCTACTACGGTACAGTAAGCAGGCTGGAGACACGGGAATTTCCAACGTAAAATTTACTGTTTAAGTATGTTTTGTGTTGTAACAGCTTAAAAGCAAGACAAGTTTTTTGGGTCTGTAGTAACCGCACAAATAACTTCAAATGCTAGAAATCACTGGCGTCCACTGGCTTTTACGACAAGGTAGGCCTGAATATTGACACCTATGTAGGTATAGATAACTTGTGTTTAAGAAATATAGATACTCACACAAAAAACACAGGACTTTCGTCAGCCTATGTTGTGAGTACATCAAAAAAGCATCTAGCAATAACTCTCATTATTAGGTCGGGTAGCCAAAATATTAAGGTAGGCAGTGTCGTTTTGCCTATATGGTGTGCACGCTGCTGCTAGAAATTACTTAGGGGACTGACTGTAGTCAAAGACCTGTACACCCATTAGGTGGACGCTGTCATCATGCCTGGATATAGGGCCCAGAGCCTGTGCCCAGCTTCTTGAAACTTCGATCACATTGTGTGATCTTTGTGTCGGATGGCCGGACGGCCAGACCCGGCAAACGTTGTTTTCACGCTACTGTGTTTTTATGCTACTACATGCATATATTATACAAATGAAGCTTTCTCAAGAATCACTCTATCTATTAAAAAAAAGCATCAAAATCCGTTGCGTAATTTTAAAGATCTAAGCATACATAGGAACAGACAGCGGGAGGCGACTTTGTTTTATACTGTATACTGTATACTTTATACTGTATAAACAAAAAAGATTTTTTAGAAAATTGATAAAGAATAGAACTTTTACTCCTATAGAAGACATAAATAACAATAATATTATATTATACCACGTCATAAACACAAGATAAAATTTAACAAAAATATGTTAAATCACTCGGCTTCCATTCGTTAACGATCTCTGTTAGACTTCAACCGCACGGTTGTAATCCACCTACAATTCAGCGACACATTAAAATTAACCGGATGTAACGATCAAAGCCAGACCGCGTCACTAGCAAAATACATAAAGCAAAAAGGTCGATAAAACAGCCAGTTCAAATAAATGATTCAATTTACAAGATATGGGTACTTTACTTCCGAGTATTTCGAGAACGAACGTTACTAACTCCGCACTGGAGTACAGAACAAAGAATGTTGATAGGAGCCTAATGTATTACGGGCCGAAAACCGTTGAGCTCGCCACATTTTCAGTAATGGCTGCCGTTTACCATTCCATTTTCAACCGTTGCCTCGCACACAGAGATACGTACGTGGTCCTACTGTGGAATTAGCGGTGGGAATTAGGTTTTCTTTGTAAATATACATACATACTCTAAGAAGTAAGATCCGTGATTTCGTACACGTAGTCTAATGGCACAAGATATACGTTTTTAATTTGAGTTTTTTAACCGTGTTAGCACGAAGGAGTCGACCAGCCGTGGACGTCATGATGATGTAACTTTATCAGTCTATGTCACCCACCAGCACTGCACAGGGCAGAAAGTATGCTAGTTTGGGTTCAGGTGGTCATGTAGCGAAAAAACTAGTACCTAGTAGTAGAAACTAGTAGTAGTAGTAGATTACCTCTTCTTTGACGGCCGTCATGGACTAGTGGTCAGGGCATCTGCCTCTAGGACAACGGTCGCGGGTTCGATTCCCGCCACGGACATAATGCTTTAGTGATGAGCTGAGGCATTTTGTTGTGTGCGTCTGGGTGTTTTATTTATCTATGTATGTATTTAAAAGTATTTATGTAAGTGTATCAGTCTCTGGCACCCATAGTACAGGGCATCCTAGTTTGGGGTCAGTGTGACGATTCCTTCTCTCATGTGCAAAAAAAAAAAAAAAATGTCCAAAAAATATTATCATTATATATATTACCTCGTGCGTGAAAAAAGGAACTACAACATTTTCGATTGCATTAGCGTTGAGAATATAATGGAAAATAAAATCAACGCCCTCTACCTGCTTTTCTGAGTATATACGCATGAAATCAGATTTTATAAATGGCTCTTATATATAATATTATATAAATGGCATTATAAAGACGCAATGTATGAAACACAACATTAAAAAAAAGGAGAAAACAATAACTACAAAACAAAAAAAACCTCTTGGTGAAGAATGTACAAACTGAAAATTTTATTACTGACTAAACGAAATGAACAACACATTTACCTTTACCCGTATTTTTGAGGAACTACGGACACGTAAACGATTGTGCAGTTTTTCAATGGTCGAGTTACGAGAAATGTTTCATAAAAAGTTGTTTCTGATTCTCACAGAGATACTTTCGCGCAAATAGCCAACATCATGTTAGGGCAATAATGGTCGACGCTGTAAATTACTCCAAACGTTCAGGGAATAGACAGGATATTGTCATTGACGTCCATACTGAATCAACAGAACATGACCCCTTTACTCATACCGTTCATGAGACTGCAAATGTCAAAACGTGAAGCATCCGTTTTGCTTCGAAACATTCGCAAAATGGAATGTAAAATTTGAGAATTGGAATTGGCTTTGATGAAAATGCCAGTTGGTTGCAGATGCATTGAGCAATCGAACGTTGTTCGGACCGGATGCACTGAGAGAGGTTTCCAGACCTGCTTCGTAATAACAGATGCGGTAGTTGCCTGAAGTAATCTCTGTCTCAGACTTTAATCATCATCGTCATCATGTAAGTCCAGGAATGTTTCTCTTGCCACTTAGAATAAAGTCCGTTTTTTGACAAAGTGGAGTTCAGACTTAAAATATGGTACATTTTAAATTAACCAACGAACAAAATTACCATACCGTGCACTGCTCGACATGGCCTCCCAGTCCACCACGCCAGTCGGTCTTCTACCTTCTGCTGCCAATGTAGACCCGTCTTCACCAACAAAATAGAAGTGGTTGACATTTCATCATCAGCCACATAACGTCCACTGCTGGACGAGGGCCTCCCCCAATGAGATCCGTCATTTGGGGTGAAATGCAAGTAATCGCCACGCTTGTCAGGCGGGTTGGCGATCGCAGTGGTGTTGTGGTTTAACTCACAGAGAGCGCTGCTGCCCGTTCTCTGGAGAGCTCCCTCGGTCGCGTCTTACGACCCCCATGACGGGAAAAGTTGGGCTGGGGTGGTGACACATGTATTCTATTCGCCGTCACCACACGGCTTGTTGACATTTGGCGCACGTCATTATTCAACTCTGAACCTTGAAACCTGAAATCTTTGGAATAAAAATGTTGTCTGTAAAGTCGGCATTCGGAAGGTAGTTGCAGTAATAGTACACTCGCTTGCAGAACGGGACAGTCATGACATATTTTTCGTGTATGCAGACCGTAGTAATCGAGTTATTAAAAGTTGTCACGTCAAAAAATATTCCCTCATGTAACAAATCACAAATGATAAAAATGTTCCTAATAATTTAGTAAATCACCAGATTAATTCAAGCAATCAGTTTTTTTATTAGAGATTACAATACACTTTATTAGAGATTACAATACACTTTATTAGAGATTACAAGACAATAAATTCTAATAATCTAGTCAAAGAATAAGTCATCATCATCATAATCAGTCCATACTTGTCCACTGCTGGACATAGGCCTCTCCAATTGCACGCCACTGTGATCTGTTTTCGGCTTCTCGCATCCAGCTTCTGCCAGCCATCTTGCGTACATCATCAGTCCACCTTGCCCGAGGGCGTCCTACGGAGTGTAGGACGCCCTCAGGCAAGGTGGAGGTAGGAGGTAGAGGTTTTCCGAGACGCGGTCTCCACTCGAGAACTCGTTTTCCCCAACGGTCATCGGTTCTAGGGCTAATGTGGCCGGCTCACTGCCACTTCAGCTTGCTAAAACGATGAGCTATGTTGATGACTTTGGTTCTCTGAATAAGTAATAAGTAATCGAGTCCAAATAATGTACACAAAATAGTTTCAATAAAAGAGTTTGGTATAGTCGTGTATACCAACTAAGCCTTGTTTATTTACCCACAGCAGCCCTAGCAGGGGTGTCAAGAAAGACACGACATATAACAAATTCGCGCTATGATTGGCTACTATGTCACACATCGTGCGACTTACCTTGTTTCAACCAATCACAGTGCCTGGTATGTCTTGTCATGTCTTTCTTGGAGCGCTTTACTTACTAGGCCTGCTGGTCTCATGCTCATTTGTGACGTAAACAAACACGTGACCAGAAGTATTCTACTTATACACGCACGACGTAAAAGGAATCTAAGGGGTTCGAAAAGGATCATTGAACAATGTACCTACTAAACTCTATCCATTTAAACCCCAGCTGTCAAACTAAAGGTGACATAGGAAGCATGCCCCCAAAGGTTGTATCCACCCCATTAGGGATTATAGAGTTAAGTTTATGAACACGAAACTTTGATTCAATTCACAGTGATAAGGTAAGGTGCCGACCCCACTGTGCGCCCTCTAGCGGTCAGAATTTCGACGTTGTATGGTACTCCATAGCAAGTGGGATATACAAATGTTTTAATAAATACATACATACACTGCACGCCTGTCTCCCAGAGGGGTAGGAAGAGACTACAGATCTTCATTTGTCACGGTCCTGACATACCCCTTTCGCTTCATCTACATTTATACATGACCACCGGTTTCGAGTACTTTCCACATCACCTTCCACCAGGACATCACCAATCATGCCCTGCCACCGAAGCATGCCCTTTTCAATCTTGGTCACTACGTCTTCCTTCAAACCGCAACTTTCCCTTATCACACTATTCCCTATCCTGTCATTCAATGTCACGCCTTTCCTGCTCCGCAATGACCACATTTCTACGGCATTGACTTTACTTTTATGCTTCTTCTGCCATACCCAACTTTCACTCCCGTACATTAAGGTAGGTGCCAGTACAGCGTCATGGACAACCAATCTTGCCTTTTTCGACATGAATTGGCTTTCCATAACACATATCTCTCTATCTTTAAATCTTTAAACGAGCTTTAAACGAGCAATTCATGTATATATATATGTATATATATATATATAATTGGAATCTCGGAAACGGCTGCACCGATTTTCATGAAATTTGGTATGTAGAGGGATTTGGGGGCGATAAATCGATCTAGCTAGGTTTAATTTTTAGAAAACATCTTCCCAACCGTGTTTTCGGGCATGAAAATTGCTCAAATTGTTAATACTACTCTTACTGACATCTATTGCCGAGTAGTAATACTATGCTATACGTAGGATGGTGCGGGGGACGTTTTGGTTTGGAAGTAACTAGAGATGGGGTCATGAAAATAATAGATTTTTTTACTTCGAGCGAAGCGACCGAGCTTCGCTCGAAGTCTCCTCGGTACGAAGGAAGCTCCAGGTACTATATCTAATATATAAAATTCTCGTGTCACAGTTTTCGTTGCCATACTCCTCCGAAACGGCTTTACCGATTTTTACCAAATTTTATATGCGTTTTCAGTAGGTCTGAGAATCGGCTACTATCTATTTTTTATGCATCTACCAGTTGTATTTCTCCCAATACACGGAGTCCAAAGGCAACTTATTATGGCAAA
>SJJU01005414.1:0-23193 GCA_012932125.1 Conopomorpha cramerella
GTTATAGGGTTCACACACCTAGTGGTGTGCGGGTTTCATCACTATGTTTTCCTTCACCGTGCGAGCGTTGCGTTGCGTACATAGGCTCTGAAAAAGACTCCTATTGGTACACGTCCAGTAGCCGGACTCGAACCCGCGAGCTCCCGGTTACAAGTCAAGTATCCGACCAACTGGACTACAGACGCTCTTTATAATAAGGTTCATTGAACTTTATTACTAAATAGCCACGTTTAAAGCCTTAGCAAGTATTACAGGACCACAGAAAATAATAATATAGGACTAAGTAGTGTAGCGAAAATAGCTTAAACCACGTATGAATGCCGCAATGGACACAAAGAGGTAAACGGATAATATTTAGCTGACATTTTCACCTTACCGGGATTTGGTGTAACTTTGAACCTTCAAGTACATGTTAATTCCTTAGATGTGCGGTTGAAAGTAAATTGGTAGCAGGATAAATGAAGCCTCCATTTGATTCATTCGCACACCTGCCTGTGCTACACGATTACATTGGTACAGTCGGCTGAAAAACTGGTCTAACACAGTCTTTATAAAAAAAAATACACGCCTTTTAATCCCAAAGCGGGGTAGGTAGGTACTTGCAATAAATTAATAAAATAAAATTAAAAAAAAAATAGTTAGACAAACATCCACAAATCCATCGAAACTTTCTCATTTTTACGGTTCTGTCAAATCATTAACATAATCAAAGTAAATGAGACTTAATGTCATTTAAGGTAAAGTTAACAGTAAGGAGGAAACAGAGGGAGGCCTTTGCCCAGCAACGGGCCATTTGCTAACCTAATTTAATAGTAGTTTATCATCATCCAGACGGCGTCCACTGCTGGACTTCCATGATCATTTCAATTAACAAGTGTACTAGACTAGACCACATCGCTGCTTAACAACAGGCAGAATCGTGGTCAAACGCTTGTTCATTGGGTATAAAAAGAAAATTTGGGAGGAAATGCCAATAATCGCCACGCTTGGCGCCTGCCAATCTGCGTTGCCTGCGTTGGCGATCGCTGTGGTGTTGTGGTGTAACTCACAGAGACCACTGCTGCCCGTCCTCTGGAGAGCTTCCACGGTCGCCTCTTATGATGCCCACGCCTAGAAAAGTTGGGATGGGGTGGTGACACAAATCAAAGACAAGCTCGAGCTTACCTTTGTTATTTTACTCGACGTTTACGATATTCGCGCCTATATACGGTGAACAATATTGGGTTATAATGTCTGTGCGCGTTTCATTAAAAAAATATCACACAGCTATTTATATTTAACAGTAGCTGTATTGTTATAAATAATAATAATTTTAAAGAAAAAAGAATCCGACTTTAACCTTTACTACCCTTCGATTTTTTAAAGTTCCTCTCGATTTATCTGATCTGCCATGATCAATCCCAGATTGTGTTATCATGGACCGCCTTTGAAATATTTTTTTTCCAATAAAAAAAGGATGTTCCAAATCGGTACATACACGACGAAGTTATCCGCGAACAAACTTAAAATTATAATTATGACGCCGAATTGAGAAGGCAAAATTATTTTATGTATATTTCCACTTGACCAACACATACTTTGAACATTATTGAATGTCTTCGCTGGAATTATCTAAAGATTTCAGAGAAGTTATCACAGAATAATCACATAAGGTATGTAACACTACACGACTCATACCTATGTACGCAACGCAACGCTCGTACGGTGAAGGACAACATCGTGATGAAATCCGCATACCACAAGGTGTGTGAACTAGGGTTCAATTTGCTTAACGGCAATGAGCTCACCCCCTGTCACGTTGGGTTAAATACGCTTGGTGAAACGTGGGCACTTGCAAGTGCCTCTGCCTACCCCGCTTTGGGATTAAAAGGCGTGAATTGAAGTGTATTGACTTTTCTTTTTAACACAGTGAACAAGCTTTTGAGCACCAATCCTGCCTGATGTTAAGCAGCGAAGCAGGAATTTTGTTATAATATGTCATAATATTTTCACTCTTTGATTTCCTCTCCAAGAAGCCGAGATCGATCCGCACATTGGTGTATTGGATACGCAAGTAGAACATGGAGTCAATAAAGCCCTCACAAGGTTGAAGTCCGAATGTCATTAGGCATTAAGGTACATGCTTCACTTGTCACAATATAACAACTCTACCTTATTGATGTTTTTTTTTTTAAACATTCTTGGCTCTCATGTTCAGCTTTAAAACCGACAATTCTGCCCCAAACAAAGTAGATTTCTTCGTGTTCAAGTTGGTGTCATTGTCATAGTCTATCGATAAAGTCGTCAATAGTCAGAGTCGTGTCAAAAACACATTAAAACGTGAGGGTGGACCATCACATTTCAATGCTGCGTGAAAAATTACACGGGATTAACAAATTGATCAAATAGGAGTCCTCTACTTTACTTCTCACTCTCACTACGTTGTTTTTCATCACCAGCACATTATTACACTAATTCCACCACTTTAACACAATAATTGGAGCGAAAAATGAATTTTGAAAGTGAAAAAAAAAAATCCATTTGTATCTCATCGCTTCCCGTATAACCCCCCCTTATTGATGTTTTAGTGACACAGAAAGCGTCGTCAAAACTGACAGACCACTTTTGTTGCCGACAGTACCTATTATTAAACGATTTACTTGGTTTTGTTAGTGCACCTGTATTGACTAGTAGATGCCCCCGACTTCACCCCTGTGTTTTTAGTTTTCAACTCCTTAGGTTGTATAGTTTTTGATTTGTTTTAGTAAGTTTATTTTCATAGTGTGGAAATGTGGAATGACTTACCGGAGTCTGTGTTTCCTGCGCACTACAGTCTGAAGGTCTTCAAGTCACTGGGGTAAATAGGTAGCTAATGAACAAGTGTGCTCCATCGTAGATCAAACACATCGCTGTTTAAATGGCAGGATGGTTGTCAAACGCTTGTTCACTGTTTGTTTTTTTTAAATAATAAATGTAAAAAAAACTTAAGTCAACAAGTCCATAGAGTAGCTTCCCAACGATGAAGAACTACGAATATAATACTAGTAGAAGAACATTTCAATCGATCAGTAGTAAACAAACAAACCAACACTGTTTTTTCCTCTTTATAATATAATGTATGGACAGACAGATATAAGGTATTTCTTCACTTTGGTAAGATTACGATTTGCTAGTTTCACGAAAATTGTTACGATTTCCGCCGTATTTTCACTGTGCTTTCATAAAGAAATTCTTGCCGTTTAATTACAAAGCGGGGTAGGCAGAGGCACTTGCTAAGAAAATGTCTAATACCAAGCTAATTTCATAAAATGTGAAAGGGGAACGATGATGAGACTGTCGTTGTTGTAGGGTTCACACACAATAAGTATGTATATAAAATAGTAATAATTAAACCTTTTTATAATTTTATCATCATTTTCCTGCCATCCCACACTAGGTGGGGATAAGGGCAGGAAAATATGACTATATTATATTTATATAAAAAGGAATGATTTGGTTTTTTTGGATTCAATAGACTCGGAAACTACTTTGAAAAAAGTCTGAAAGGTTTGGGGAAGCTACCACTATGCGCAGTGAACATAGGCTTTATTGTATTACGAAATTCCCACGGGATCGAAAAAAAAAACTTGGGTAACACCACGCGGTACAAATAGTTACCGACATATGTACCTACATATATACCTGTAATAGGTAATATTATTTCTTACAAAAAGACCTTGGGTCATTGCCCTGGACTCTCAGAAGATTTAGATAACACGAAAATAAAAGATTTAAGACACACAAGGCAACCTGATCATAAAATCCGATTCTTCCGGCTTCGAGTATGATTTGGAGCCCTGAAAATTCTGCTCGAAAACGTTTGCGTTGTCGAATTATTTTTCCATAAGTACCTACCACTTCAAAGTGCTTGAAATATTACCTGGAGGGAAATAGAAAATACAGAACGAGCGAATTTTCATTTTAAAATCGTGTTTAAAAAAATAATTAGTGGCCAGTACCTCTACAGTAATAACTTTTTTTCCAAGTACTCTGGAATCTCGTATTTATTTTCTGTCAAGAAGGATTTTTAGAAATACGTAACTACGTATTAAGCCGTGATGTGCAGAAATTGTCAGGATCTGCGGATGAGTTTAAAGTAAATGTGACTAATAGATGGTGGTGGAATGGTTTGGGCATATGGAGATGATATTTATATAAGTATGTATTTAAAAGAAAAACAAAAGTATTTAAGTAAATATATCTCGTTGTCTGATTTCCATAGCACAAGTGCTTTGGCTACTTAACATGGGATGAAGGCAATGTGTGTGTTGTTGTAAAATATTTATTTATTTATTTATGGAGAGAATGGATGAAAGTCGGTTAACGAAAGAGATTTATATGGGTGATGTAATGGGCCGGGTGAGTAGAGGTCGCCCCAGAAGCACAAACATCGACCAGATTGGTGATGTCCTGACCGAAGGTGGCGTGAAAAGTACTCGAAACCGGAGGTCATGTATGAAAAGATGTATGAATGTGAAGATGAAGCGAAAGGGATATATGTCAGGACCGTAAAAAATGGAGATCTGTAGCCTCTGCCTACCCCTCTGGGAAACAGGCGTGATGTGTATGTTTGTATGTATGTATGTAAATAATAGATAATAGAGACTATATAAAAATGAATTGATGATCGTCAGTATCGCTACAACTCGAGAACGGCTGAACCGATTTGGCTAATTTTGGTGTTGAATTATACTTGGAAGTTCGGGGAAGGTTTAAAAGGTGTATTTCATGCAACACACATGTTTGCCGAGACTCCTAGTCTGGGATATAAATAAACTACTTGTTACCTTTATCCCTTTAATTCTGTGCCGGGGGAAATTTGGGATAAAATGTATCTTATGTTTGATCCAGGTTGTGATGTCTCTCCTCACTAATTTTCATGCAAATCTGTTCAGTAGTTTATCTATGATGAAATAGTAAAAAAACATTACCGTAAACTTAGGTACTATACCATGCTTAACCAATCGCAAGCTATACTGGAGATTGAGGTTCATTCCGGCTATCAACTAGTACTTGACGGGCCCGTTGGTGTAGTGGTCTGCATGTCTGCTTCTATTCCGTAGGGTCGTGGGTTCGATTCTCACCGTTGACATGTACTTAGGTGATGAGCTTTTGTATATGTATGTATGTATGTATGTAAGTACATATATTTATTCGCTAACATAAGAACTAACACACTAAAAGCACTAAAAACTAAAGCACTCTTAAGTACCTGTTGGATGCGTCTGGGTGTTTTATTTATAAAAGTATGTATTTAAAAGAAAAAAAAATGTATTTAAGTAAGTATAATTCGTTGTCTGAATTCCATAACACAAGTGCTTTAGCTACTTAACATGGGACAAAGGCAATGTGTGTGTTGTTGTAAAATATATTTAAAATTATATTTATATGTAGTAATTAACATTCTTAATTCCTTCTTATGCCAAATGTGACCTATATCCTAGTGATCCTAAGTTTATAACCACCTCTTTTTGGAGATTACGGACTCACATTTCGTAAACTTTCAAATCTAATATGTTTAATATTAGTATGATACCACTGAAAACTCCTTGTAAATGTCTTTCGAGACAGCTGTGGTTTGTAAACTAATTAGTTACTTATAACACAACTTGGTTGTTAGTAACCTGCATGTGATGTCGTTACAGGCGAGAGCTTGTTAATTGGCTTTTAGAAGTGTATCGCAATTAGTTGCAAGTTCTTTCAATGTAAATAAAGGATTTTTAACTTTAGAAGTATGGCTAAGGCTTCATCCTCGCCCTCTATCTACTATCAATCTACTCATGTTTTTTTTAACACGCAAATTTTTCTATCTACTGTCAATCTACTCATGTTTTTTTGTAACAAGCGTTTAACCACCATCCTCGCTGATGTTAAGTAGCGATGTGGTCTATGATGGAGCACACTTGTTCATTAGGTACCTATTTACCCGCGACATCACAAGAACATTTATGTACAACAACATTAACTGTGTAAGGAATGCTGGAACGTATCGCTTCTGATATAGTCGAAATTTATCATTTTTACAAACTCAGAAGTGTTACGCAAAAATAATACGTAAAGTTTTTATATGTCAAATATTTACATAGTAAACTGTCAAATTGCATGAAAATGTTGATAACCCAGCCATTGTAAAAACACCGGAAGTATTACGCTTTAGTTGTTAGATATAAGTCAGATATAATTTTATTTTATTTTTTGTATTGAATGTTGTTTGATTCTGTAAGAAGTAAATAAGAAAGAAAGTACCTATATTTCTCGTTGTGGAGGTCGTAAGAGGCGGCCAAGGTTCCCTCCAGAGGCCGGGCTGCGCTCTCTGTGAGTTTAACATCAACACCACTGCAATCGCCAACCCGCCTGCCAAACGATCATGGAAATCATTGGAGGAGGCCCTCGTCCAGCAGTAGACGTCATGCAGCTGACGATTTGGTAAATACCTACACACATCAAAAGTGTCTAGGGATCAAGAACATTTTTAGCTATAAAAAATCTAATTTATTTAAATCAAATCTAATCTTCTGGATTGGTCTCCTACCTAATTCCCCATACCTGTATAAATGACTTATCACCACATTTAATGAATTCAGTTTTTGTAAAATATATTCTTGATTGCAATCTTGTGAAATGTACTTGATCCCTAGACACTTTTGATGTGTGTATATTTACGATATTTGTTTCATTGGAATTTTGGACAGTTTGGGTCAATTTTCTAAAAATACTTCCCTAAAGGTATACATACGTATACAACACACACGATATTGGTAACGTCAAAAAGGGAAGGTGCACAAAATTTCAGATTCTCTGCCAAATAATTTATCATTTGGCTTTGATAAGCCATTTCAGATCATTTTTTATATGTATTAATAATTTAAACCACTTATTCCAGTCAGCTCGTGACCACGGAACATGTAACTGTGTCGAAACGTCGAGCAAATAACGAAGGTAAACTGAATGCTTAATTTTTATAAGTCAGTTAATGAAATTAGCTTTTTATTTTTATTTAATACAGTTAGTTGTTTTACTATAGAGTAATAATTCCAATTAGTGGCAATAGGTCGTATATCATGTGTGTACTCAATTTCCAAAGGGCTAAATAATGACGGAATAACTATTTCGAAGATATACCAACCCCAACGTGTCAGTTTTATGTTTGATACGCGAATAGATTACATGTGTCACCTCCCCAACCCAACTTTTCCCGTCGTGGGGTTCATAAGATGCGAACGAGGGAGCTCTCGTGAGGACGGGCAGCAGCGCTCTCTGTGAGTTACACCACAACATCACCGCGATTGCCAACCCGCCTGCCAAGCGTGGTGATTATTGGCATTTCCCCGCAAATCACGGAAATCATTGGGGGAGGCCGTCGTCCAGCAGTTGACGTGGATGATGATGATAAAGTTCGATACGCAATAATTAGTTTCAATAGATCTGTAATAACTTATCACCGCGTGTTACAAGAGATGGGGATATGACTAGTATGATAGGAATGGGATATTTCGTACCTATATGTTGGTATTATACTTCCGATTTTATTTGCTTATTTTGGAGACTATTATTTGACCTCGAATCCCCATGGCGTACTCTAAAGCATATTTGCCGCTAACTGAATCAACGGGGTGCATCAGGTGAAAGGAACTAACTTCCTCGCTTGGGCGCCATGAAGTACAACACTTTTACACATTTTAATAATCATAAAAGCATGTTAATGCGCCTCAACATGTAAATTGTGTTACAATATTTAGTTTATTTATATATTTATTAATCTCTCCTCACTCATGAGTGCTGGCAGAATACCAGCGTCACGGGCAACCGCGGCAATATGCTGAGTCGGCGTCTCTTTTTTGCTGACAGACACAGGAACGATAGATGGGAATGCTGCATTTAACATGTACTGTATGTGTAATCCATTGTACTGAATTATTGTTTGTGTGTTTTTGGCAAAAATAAATGAATGTCTATATCTATTAATTATGAATTTAAAATAAATTATGTACTTGATCCCTAGACACTTTTGATGTGTGTACGTTGACTGACTATGAAAAATAAACGAATGAGTCACAGCCGCATGGTCTTGTTCATGTAAGGTTGGGCTGTGTTGACTCCGGAGTCGTAAAAATAATATTCTTAAATCCTTTTGTCGAGAATGTGATGAAGTGTCATTTGTGGATGGCAAACAACCAATTTTTGGCCGACATTAGACGATACGTTTTGATCTCAGTTTTACCACAGTCATGATTGTGATTGACGGATTTCCTATCGTCTAATATAGTGAATGATGTTTGAGTTAGTATTGGTAGTCATTCCATAAATCACGACTGATGGAATTGAATGACGCTTGCATGAGCGTCTAATGTGTGTCTTACAACCGATGTTTTAAGAGCTACTTAACTCGCACGCTCTCTCTCATCGTCATTTGAGTCGAAACGTCAATGTCAAATTACCTATTTGTCTAGTCAAGGCATATTTTGGTTACACTACATTTTTTACCAAATTCTTATCGTCAAGTCTCTTGTTTGTCATGTTGACCCCAATGCCTGGTACTGGTGGGTAGTCAAATCCGAGAAATAAAAGATGGCTGAAATCCCTGGCTCAACTAAAATACGTACGTAGGTAGAGAAGGTAGTACAGAATAATTGGTGTTCTCATCAATACACAGTTGACTGTTTTCTGATGTGAATTATAACTGGACGTCTTGTGGTAAGTGTATTAAATCTAATGTAGATGATTCGGTTTTCTTTTACTTATGACATATAAGAATAATTAGGTACCATTAGTAAAAAAATACTTCAAACCGCAAAACGGAAACAATGAGGCGAGACAAGAAATTCGAAGACGAAATAAATAATCTCATGAGAGGAAAAATTTAAGAAAGTTTGCGTAACTTGTGTTGGTTGTAATAAGATTTAAAAAATATGTTAGTTCCTGGATTGAAAATGACGACATGAGCTTCAACCCTTTCGGCGACCCAACCCGCCAATGTTTATCATATATAAAACTTTTCTAAAGGAATAAAAAAAAATTACTTCTATTGACTTAATTTGCGTGGTAACGAAGCTCTCAATTTTAATAAGAGTTAGAAAAAATCTTTGTGTATATTTTTTACAATGCGTTTCACTTATTTTTTTAAAAGGTCCATTGGGTTTGTGATCTGAAATAATTATTCAGGAGTGTTGAAATACTTAATGTCCTTTCCCCATTCGTGTGCGTAAACAATGTAACGAAAAAAAGGCAGACACCGATATATCAATAATACCAATAATTATACAAGGTAACAATGACTCATTACAGAGATTCGGATTCATAAGCACAAAGTATAAAGCTCCGCCCACCCCAACGGGCTGTATCTACGTTCGATATTCGAAGCCGCTCACAGGGTTCCCAGAAAAGGGATTGAAATTAATGTCTGCATATAGGTAGATACGTGTTGTTACGTGTAGCTCGCTATCAGTGTATGCACTGGATGGCGAGGTCCTAGATTTTCAGTTCCTATTTGCAGTTGGCGCCAAGCGGCCGTGCTCGGTGCATCGGCGACGCACTACGCGCCACGACATCCAGTGCAAGTATTTAAAAAAAAATCGATCAATAAATATTAAAAAAATAAAAGTCATAAACTGCCGGGAAAAACTAAGATCGCGCGCTAGAAAAAAAATGGCCAATCGCGGTAAGTTTGCACATTTACGATTGTAATTTTGTAATTATGATTAATTTTTACATTTAATCATGTAATCATTATAATATCAATGAATTTAATTAAGCCTTATTTAAGTACTATTGACTTGTGTTTGTACAGATAGTTGTAATATTACACATATAGGTAGTTATAGTTGTCCCGGGCAGAGGTCCGAAATTTCCAGGTCATGTGCAGAGATACCTGACCAATATTAGTAGGTACCTGAAGGATACTGGTAGGTGATCTATTTTTAGCGCGAGCGCTTGTAACTTTGGTTTTGCCCGGATATTGCCATCGGGTGATGTTCTTTGTTCACTAGGTAATAGGGTGCATTTTCGGTGTGCATATTTGCATATTATGCGTTGTTTCATTGTAATACTTGTGCATACGGTTTTTCTTTGTCCTGATTGTTTTCGACATGATAATCTAGTTTGCCCCGGATGTGGAATCTGACATCTCAATTAACTGGAATCTACTTTCTTTTTCAATTATGATGTTTGTTTTCGTTCATTTTTAGTACTTTTTCGATTTCGACTGTGCAATTTGAGATTCGGATTTGATTTTGTGGAAAAACAACCATGGAAATACAATGATTGAATTAATTAGAATGAAAATATTTATTTTTATTTCTGTGTACCGCATTGAAGCTTTCAATTGTGTTATATGCATTCGTATTGTTAATAAAATAATATGATTTGTTTGTTTAAACGTTTTTTATTTACATAATTAATTTGTTTCAAATGATAATTATAGATTAATAAGTAGGTGATTTAGTTATTTGGGTAAGAAATTCCTTTTTTCGGTAAGAAATTTTCGGTTCTTACATGCATTGTTACAAAATAAACGACTTTTAAAATAAAATGTGATTTATTTTTAACATAATAAAAAAAAAATATCCCTATTTCCCCATTTCATCATGCGTGAACGAGCGGCTGGACCGAATTCGCATTTTTTTACTGTTTTTGTAATAACCGTCAGATGGTTATTTTGAAAGGAATTAAGGAAATTAAGAAAATTCCCGGATTAGGTGTTGAATTTATTGTAGACCTTATTGGAAATTATTATATTAAAAGTATAATTAATTGAAAGTATATTAATTGAAAGTAATGACAGGACACCTTTGTCAGGCCCTTTTAAAACACTAGCTGTACCGCGCGGTGTTACTCGCGTTTTTTTCGTTCCCGTGAGAATTTGGGGATAAAATATAGCCTGTGTTACTCAGAATAATGTCTCTTTCCAACAGTGAAATAATTTTTCAAATCTCTACAGTAATTTCGGGGCCTATTCAATTCAAACAAAAAATCAAACATTTCCTCTTTATAATATTGGTATAGATGGTACAATTACTGTTAAAAAAGTTAAAAAACGATATTAATTAACATGGGGGGCGGGGCGAGCTTGGTTGGTCCGATCACCAAGACGTATGTTTCAGTAACCTATGTGGATTAAAATTCTTTACCTGTTGTTTAATTGAAAATATTAAAAAAATCCTAAGACCCAACCCTCATCAGATTTTTATAAAAAATAAAATATGATGTATAACAATAAAAAACCAATCAGACAACTAGGAGATCCATTATTGTTAGTAAGTGATCTTTCGATTTATCTCGAGATGTATTCGAATGGAAAATAAAAAAGTTAACTTTGTCAAATATGAAACTGGTTTTGAGTACTTATAGTAAAAATGTATGTATACATATCTCGACGTCAGAAGCATAAAGTCGGATGTGTCATTGTAACAATATGACATCCGACCTTATGCTTCTGACATCGAGATATATGAAGTGGTACTTCGATGAGAGCTAGATAAACGATAAAATCATATTAAGTTATAATATTAAAAAGGGCGAAAGTTATTTGTGACTCTTTCACGCAAAAACTACTGATTTAATAATATCGCTTATACATCGGAATAACGTCACATTTTATCCCGAATTTCCCACGGGAACTGCGGGTATCACCGCCGGGGTACATTTAGTGATGTATATTGGTGTATTTCATAGCATTTACAATGTTCACAGGCAAAGCGCAGCCTGAAGACCTGACCACAATCATTGTGACAGTCGATGACGATGACGATGACGAGGACGACGGGTGCGCTCTCCATAAACTTGCTTTGGAAGCGAGTAAAAAACGTCCCTTACCGGTTGCTTGGTGGTAAGCATAATGTTCGTACGTTCTGGCCGCGCCTTAGGTATGTGGGCGGTGGGGTGGGAGAGGGGTGTTTTCGACGCCACGGTCACAGTGGTTGACAGTTCCCCGTTCACTATTGTGTTTGCATACGCGCGGTCTATACGTGTTTCTAGGTAAAGTAGACAATTTCAACTGTTTTGTTTATTGCAGCTCCACGCAACCAATGAACACGCCTCAACCCTCGTCATCGAAACACTGCGACTTCAACTTCCTCACTCCCGCTATACCGCCGGAAAATAAGAGACAGAAACGTCCCAATAACACCGAAAAACCAAATGCACCGTCCAAAAAACATGCGCAGACGCAGACGTTTACGGACTTTGGTGATATGCTGTGCTTCTACACTTTCCTCAGCGAGCATGGAATCGCCACGAAGCACGTCATAAACGTTTTCTGCGACAACGTGGACAACCTTATCGCCTTGATGCGAAGGGAGAACCAGGGTAACCGGGTTGAAATCACCAAAATACCTATGAGGGAAGTAAACCCCGCTGCCATGAAGTGCGTGCTGCTTTGCAGTCGTATCAATAAAGGAAAAATGTTTCGCAACGTCATAAAAACTTACATGCTGCGGAGCATGGATCAAGGATGCCAGACTGAGGAATCGGATCATAACAGTAAAGACGACGGCATCTATTGGGACAAGGTTCGGACGGGAATATCGAAATTTGTGAAAGAATCAGTTGACGCCGGCGCACCGTGGACAGTACCTGGAATGAAGGCGGAGGACCTGGTAGCTCGCATCGATGAAAAGTTACGCAAAGGGAATCCAGGCGACCCTGTCGAGAGGACTGAACAACCTATACCCTGGATTAGTGGAGCCGTGAACAATAATCCCGTGATGAGAGTTGACGAGGCCACGACCACTGCGCACAACGAGCCGCCAGTGCATAATCAATATCTCTACGGAAGACCAGAAGCTGAAAATCATGCTGAAGTTAACATTCGGAAGGTTAGTAACACAAGGATTATTAAATACTCGTGGACTCCCCGCGAATTTGCGCAGTTTCAGTATTAATTTCTATTAAAAAATCCTAGCACCAAGTTTTAGAATCACAACTCCAAAATTAACGTTTTTCTACTCCCCTAGTATAGTTGTGCAGATTCAAAATAAAAAAAATATTCTCAGGTTTGAAGGTAAAGAAAAGGGATTTTGTAGTAAAAAGTTTAAAACTCGAAAAGCCACAAAAGGATTTTTTAGAAGTTTAGGATAGGGTGGTTCATATCATAGTAATCCATTCCATTTACTTAGCGCGGACAGGTCGACTTAATCAGTAATCATGTACATAGGTAGTTTTGCCAACAAAGGATCCTACTTCCTACAAATATTATAAACGAGAAAGTTTAGAATGAGATGTTTGGATCTAACTTTTCAGACAAAAGTTACTAAAGGACTTCAATGAAACTTTACATGTATCAGCTAGCCACTCATCGCCAACTACTTTTACAATTGGACCATCTCAGGCATTGGTTAAAGGTTATACAATGTTTCATGATGAAACAGCAAGATCTTCTAAAAGTACACTCAAAGCTTCCGTCTCCGCAGAAAATACACATCCTTGAACATCGGAGGATCCATCCAATCATGATGCCTCAGCAGCACCCCTGGCCAATGCCGCCGCAGCTTCCGATGCCGCACGCCTCGGCGCTGCCAATGCCGCGCCCGCCCATCATCAACCCAATGAACGGTATGAACAATTTCAATGGCATGCCTAACGTTAACTGCTTTAACCCTGTGATCGGCATGAACTATCCAAATTACGACGCAATCACAGGCGTGCACAATAATTACTATCAGGGATACACCAACATGCCGAAGACTTACTCCCGACGGAATAACCATACCGGACAGTAGGCTGATGGATGATGGAAGCAGAAATCGTAGTGGAGCAAGTCGAAATTTACTGGCACATTTTTGCGACGCGGTCGCGCAATAATAAAGGTTCTTGGTACATTTTAGCGATGTCACGTGGTTTGAGCAAGATGGGTGTTGAGAAAGAACAAATAAAGTCGCGTTGTGACTACACTTGGATAAAGGTAAGAATATATTGACTACTGTGCAGTCAATCAGTGTGCTGGCGACTTTAGTTGGATCGGGGGCCAAATCTGCTATTGCAACAGTGGTTCGGTCACAATTGAATTGTTGTCGAAAGGCATGCGTAGTTAGTTTACTTTATTTCACATATTATTCTTTAAGAAAGCAGAAATTGTACAAAATTAATTTAAACGTTTTTGTTTTTTGTTTATAAAATTTAAACAAGCAAGCAGTATACAGAATTGAGATCGGTGAAAATTGAAATTTGAAAGATATTCGGAGTTTTACTGAATTCTTAAAACTATTGCAATAACTGACTACAGTGTACGCGGAAGTGCTAGTCACCTCCTGAGGTATGGGGGGAGGGGAGGGGAGGTAGCCATAGAAAACTGACAATATAGTTTGACTTGTCTGCCTCTCCAGCCCGCCGCTCATATATCTCAGAAAAAACCTTCAGCACGCAGGATAAAATGTTCAATTAATATTATATTTTTTTAATTATTGTGATTATTTATCGTGTGTTATTGTTTATATTAATAATTAGTGAATTCTCAAGATGTTTTGACAGCTGTCAAAAAAGAACTGCAGCACTGTACGTCGTACAATACCACATGTACTTGCCAAAGGTAGGTTATGTGAATTTCCGGTTAGTGATAAGGCATAAATAAATAAATAAAAAATAAATATTACTATCAATTATATACTTCAATTATTTTGAAAAAGGTTAAAAATACAATATTTAAACTCGATGTGAAAAAAATAAAATAATTATAAAAAAATATTTAAAATAAAAAACGAAATAAAAAAGATATATGTTTAGTACGTAAGTACTGGTGGTCAAGTTAGTTGAACGAAATATGGGATTTTTATTGACTTGAAGGTCAATTTAAGTATTTGTTGTTCAACTAGCTTAACGTACAAAATGTTACAAAGTAGGTTCTATTTTACTATTATCACCTCATTGAAAAAAAAAAACAAAAAAAAAAACAAATAAAAATGCATTTAAATCTGTCATATAAGTTAAGCTCAGGACCCACTAAAACGGTTTCTCATGTACTCCGATCTCAGCACACCGCGTCTGTGTGTCCTAAGCTTTAACCGAACAATTACGATAATACACATAATATATCTATATAATTAATAATCAAGGTATATAAATGTTTTATGTAACTGTAATTGGCACTTTATATCTTAACACTTTCGTTGACAGTGAAACACAAAATAAATACAACAACGGGTCTTCTTAACCTTAATTTAACCACCCTATCAAAGCTCTTCAAGATAGACATGACTGCGATTGGTTGAAACAAGGTAAGTCGCACGATGTGTGACATAACAGCCAATCACAGCGCGTATTGTTCTATGTCGTGTTTTTCTTGACGCGCTTGCTAGAGCAGATTATGCTGGTTCTAATTGGGTATTAAGCCTGCTCACCACAACAGGCTTGGAACCTATAGGTACAAAGTTAAGTCAAAAACGTTGGCGAAACTGGAGAAAGTCAACACAAACACCTTTCCACAAGGAACCCCATGTCAGAAGTACTGTCGCCATACGAAGAAAGGGCGTGACTATATATTTTGTTTCATGGGAATGTGTGCTTTACCAATAGATTAATTCGAACTAATAACGCTCATATTCCCATGATATCAAATTTAAAGTAACGCCCTTTCCTCGTATGACGGCAGAATACTAAATAGCACCACCAAGCAGCGTCGCAGGTAACTGTGACATAATGCTGAGTCAAAGCCCATTTTCTTCACGTGAAGCACGGCACACGAGTAGGTATTGACTTATTTTACTTAAAAATAGACCACCTATTTTTTGTCTATTGCTTTTATTTTATATTTTTTTTTGTGTTACGGGTGCATTCCGGAGAGTGTGCTACAGAGTTGCATAAACTAATACTCCGATCGCGTTTTTACAATAGGACAACCAGTAGAACGGCAAAACGTCATCCATACCAGGTGGATTTACCATTTAGGCGAACCAAACGCTTTGCGTCTAGTTTCATAGTGCGAACCGCCAGGATGTTGAATGACTTGCCGGAGTCTATGTTTCCTGCGCAGTATAATCGGAAGGTCTTCAAGTCACGCGTGTATAGGTACCTAATGAACAAATGTGCTTCATCGCTGCTTAACATCAGGCAGGATAGTGGTCAAACGATAAAAAAAACCTACGTTTTCGTTACCTGGATTTCATAACACAATTCCTTTAGCTGTTTATTTATTTATGTGTTTCACTGTCGGTGAAATTGTTAACATGTAAATGTGTATCTCGATGTGATAAATGTTGTGATTCGATGTACTTGCTAACTATAATAAAGGTCCTACGCTATACTATATTTACTGACCCGTCTACCATATTTTTCTAAATATATTGCAAAAACAAAAAGATATCTTTTTGATGACGTATGGTTTTACGATTTATGGATTTCAGGGTCAACTTAGGCCCACGCCAGTTTACACTTTTGGCCAATTTTACAAAAAAAAAAATCAATTATGTAAAAACATATTTAAAGACATTTTGTCGATGCATCTGTGAGTTATTATTTATTTTAACAATAAGTTTATGATCTCTTTGTACCTCTGTGATTTAATTTAAGAAGCTCTATTGTTATATTACTTTTACTAAGCTTAAAAAGAAAAGGACTGATATAAATATTTGTGACGGGTTTTTATATTTTACTTCGTATCAAATCGCCTGACAGCTACGACCTTAGAACTCTTAGGAAGGAATCTTAGGCAAATATTTCAACTACTTAAGTATCAAGTCTAACGAATGTTCTTTGAGAACAGACCTGAAAGTAGGTACTACTTTAAATATTGTATACGAAATATTCCACAGCAAGAGGTAATTTTTTTGAGTTTAAAATAAATGAACAACATTAGTATTAAAAAAAAAAGACTGACCTGGAACATATTTAACGTTAAGGTCAAAAAATTATTCCATAATTCAATTGCTCATGTATGTCACGGCGCGGCGCACCTCAGATAAGATGAGCGTCAACAATTTCTGCTATTACAAGCTGGGGGGTTCATAGCTGTTGCTGGTGGGTGGTGATTTTTTAATGCAATTCTGGCCGAGTCTATAATTCGATTGCTTGCCCTCGCGCGCCGCCGGATCGCTCCACGCGTCACGCGCGCTCTCTGGATTACAAATTAGCCTGAAATTGCGTATCAAATGACGTGTATTGTTTTTAGAAAACTTTATTATGGTTTAGTTTCGGCGATATTTTGGTTTTCTGTCAACATACACCTAATCGTGAAATAAACAGATTTTGTACGGGGAAATATTTTGGTAATAAACCAAGGTATTCTTTAAAATCACATTATCTTGCTCCGCACCAGCAGCGGTACCATTAATTGTTTCTGAATGATATGAAAAACAAAAATGTTTTGGTTACGGAGGAGTTCCCCCAAAAAGTTCTTCCTTTCGGTCAATTTTCTAGAACGTTTCGAAGACCATTGCTGGGGGTCCGCTTAAAAGCAGTATACTTATCGATTTATGACAAAAAATCTAATTACTAGTGTATTTTTTAACAATTATTGTTGCTGGAGCGATAAATTCATGACATCAGTATAAAAAAAATCTCCATCATGTTGTTTTTAATAGGTATATTCGCTTTGCTGCGCCGACCCCACCTAGTGTGGGATAAGATCAGGAAAATTATGATGTTCGCTTTGCTGATAGTTTTTAGTATTATTCTATTTAGTTTAAACGTTTTAGATAGCTTGTTAGTGTTATTTTTAAGGGTAGTAGTAGTAAGTATAAATAATAAAGTAGTATATAATATATTATGTAGCTATTAGATAGAAAAACGTAAATTGACATATAGTAGATTAGAAATAAATGTAGATTGAGATAGTATTTGTGTTGTTTAAGCTTTTTAGTTGAATTTTGATTCGCTGCGTCCAAAGCACGAATATAGGTTTGAGGAACATAAGACTAGAAAAATAGTATTTAGATATTTCTCTTAATATTATAAGTAGGTTAATGTGGTAGATTAGGTTGCATTATTCATAGTCAAATTGGTAATAAAAATCACAATAAAGCATTTCGTCGTCAACCCTATCACAAATTATTTTTTTTTTGTTCTATGGCCTTGGTCTTCAAGAGCGCGCTCCTAAGGCGCATCCATACAAACATACTCTTTTCTTTTTTCAGCCAGTGTATTTAGATATAATTTTCTATAATTAATCGTACGTAAGGATGTATCTATGTATATATCTATACTCTCAAGTGTTGAAATGTCCAAATGCTGACTGTATTTAGAGTCCTTTTAGACTGCATCCATTTTCTCTCACAATCAACAACAATTTAAAAAATTAAAACCTTCGTAAAATAAATATAAAAACATCTGCCTCCTATTAATTAATTTGGCACGGTATATTTCTGACGTTCTATTGTTACTTTAATGTGTCATTAATGACAGAACTGGGAACAAAGAACTGTCACCAGAACCTCTCGATAAATTTTCAACTATATTTTTATTTTACGTTTATGGCACAAACTAAGTATTAAAACTACAATTTATTTTCTATGACTACAGTTTCACCATCATCATCAGCCAAATGACGTCCAGTGGTGGACGAGGGTCTCCCCCAATTATTCCATGATCATTTGGGGGGAAATGCCAATAATTACTTTTTCAATAATTTCAATAATTACGCCCATGGCAGGCGGGTTAGGGATCGCAGTGGTATTATAGTTTAACTTTTACTACAGGTTTACTTTGCATAAAAAAAAATTAACCTTGCATCTTGTTTGATGTAGCACTAGACACAAGAAGATGGTACTATCTAAAATGGACGTTTACAGTTAGCCATGACACTTGTTGCAAAGGGTACAAGTAGTTCTTGAATTAAAAAAAAATGAGAAGTTGTCTTAACAGTTTCTCTATACAGTAGTGCTATTTGTCAGAATAATGTATTGAAATCGACTCTAGTACAACGCTGTATTAGCGACGATTTCTAGAGTGGAGACCGCGTCTCGGCAAACGGAGTGTAGGACGCCTTCAGGCAAGGTGGACTGATGATATGCGCAAGAGTTGGATGCGAGAAGCCGAAAAAATATCACAGTAGCGTGCAATTGCAGAAGCCTGTGTCCAACAGTGGACGAGTTTGGGTTTAGAGTTCTGTACGCTTAGCATGCACGCGTAAATTTGTCTCGAAGTGCCATGTCTATCTATTGCCCGTTGAGACAACACTTGCAAATAGAGTGCACTAGTCTGCCTCGTAGTCTGACCGTAAGCGTGGATTTTTTTTCATACTCTGATCTCTAATTCACTGCCACCTTGGGCTGCCATTACAATGTAGAGTTTTACCAACAGTACATTTCAAAATCAACTCGAATTATCCAATGGTTGATAAAACCTGGAATGTCACATTGACATTGACAGTAATGACAGAGAGCGGGACACATGATTGATAATTTTTGTGGCTGCGAATTAGAAATATTTGACACGAGTGACGCAGCGTACTGTCACTGATTTCTGACACCTAAGACGGTCTAACAACTTATCTTTTTGGAAAGTCAACATCAAAATGACCTAAATTACTATAATAGCTAACCTACTGAACCTCATTGCAAGGTCTGTGTCCTGACCAGACCTGTGTCTGTATTTCTTCTATCCTCTCGTTGCGAATCTGAGCTGATGTCCACGTTGGTTCGCTTGAGTAAAATTTGAACTCGATTAAAACCACGAGGGAATTCCGTTAGTTATCATTCAGGTAGCGTGAAACCGATATCCTCAAGGCTGTACCTCAGCGTTCATTAAGGGTCAGGTTTGTTGCCATTTTGTTTTGTGCCAAAAATAATGAAAATTAAAAAAAAATATATTGTAAAACTCAAGCTATACTGACGTTATCTACCAAAAGGCTAACTTAAAATTTTAATGAAATGTAATAAAAAAAAGTATATTTTGTTTATATTAATCGGTTATATTACTAAAATCAAAATAAAATAAAATAAATTAAATTCCATACACGTGATGTCATAACACAATTTGTAATATAATGGAATTTTATCTTATAGATGAGAAAATTGTTTCAAAGATAACGAAGTAACATACAGAAATAAATTCCATACAGTTAAAGATTTTTTTGAATAATTTAGCATTACGTGGGACTCCACATAAAAAATATTTTTTTTACAGTGATATTAATAAAGATCAAACTACGTATTGGAAGATTTAAATATTTTTCGACGAAAACGAAACGTTAGCAAAACCGACCCTTAAGTGAGCTATTTTGATTAAGTCTTACATAAGAGCAAAGACTGCTTTCCAGACTATTCTTCGAAAATAGCACTCCTGAAGTAATCAGAGAAGTGGTCTAACTGTGACAGGGTTCGATGTTTGTATATATATGTTATTGTAATGTGCTTTTAAAATAAATGTGCGAATTGTAAAGTTTATATCACTTCTTGAAATTACTTTTCTTGACAATTTTCATTACACAGAATTTTATATTCTTCCTCGTTTTTTTATACATCATAAATTGTACAGTGATTTTAATTATATGTTCTCCATTTAGCTATAAAATATAAATAAAACAAAAAAAAACGGAAAAAAATAAAAGAAAATATATAAAAAAAATAAGTAGTGTCTTTTAGGAGTTAATATCGTTTAGCTTTCGTCATGCTGAATCTAATGGTACTTTTGCTGAAATGACGAATTTATCTATCATAATATTCTTTATGCTTAAGCTTCAAGTTAATTAGAGATCTATATATTTGACTGTATCCTCAGATACAAATTCGTATCCAACAAACTTAAATAAAGTAAACTGATAATTTTTTGGTTATTAGTTATCATACATCCCAATCATAACTCAAAATTGTTCTCCGGCGCGAATATAATCGTTTAGAGAAGCTCTGCCTTTGTAATTTTTTTACTCGACATTTCGACGCAGTTGCATGCTGTCGTGGTCACAAGTGTAGCTCGAGCTTGTCTTTGATTATATTCGCGCTGATATACCCGGTGATATATTTTTTTTATTATTAACTAGTGGACGCCCCGTCGTAAGCTACGTCTCCACCAATTTTCTGCCTAATCGGTTGAATCGTTCTTGAGTTATAAGTGTTTTAACAAACCCGTCTTTGTTTTATACATATAGATATATTTTTTCGAGTTGTGCTGTCCGTGCACGTTTCTTTAAAAAAGTATCATGCCTCCCAATCATTTACATAAGATACCTAGAAGTAATATTTTATTTGTATTAATGTGATGTATAACACAAATACAAATAACTTCAAAATGCTACTGCTACAATAATAAACTGCTTTTCAATTCTCTTCATTCATTTGCCTTTCCGTATTTTGTTTTACCAATTTGTTTGCAACTATCCATAAGTTTCGTGTACCATTCTTAATATGTAATTACTTTTTTTTTATTTAGCCTTTTTTGCGTCCCACTGCTGAGCAAATACCTGCCTCTGTTCTCTTCAGTACTCAATATTTATACAAATAAAAAAAGCTTTTCTACCTGCCTTTTTTTAAGTACAAGAATATTGTTTTTATTATGTCTACGTCTCTCGTAGTAATCACGCGTAGGTGCTACGGGCGCCGTAGCAACGAACTCGTAGCTGCTACGAAATGCCGTAGTCATGTCAAAATAGTCTAATCTTAAATGAACCTTGAATATTGAGTATGTTATATAATAATACCAGCACAATTATTATCTGGACACAAATAAAAATGGGCAATATTTTGAAAATAAAACTTTAATAAGTACACTCACGCCATTTCATCCAAAAAACGTGGTAGGCAGAGACTTGTTAAGGAATTAAGTAAATACAATAATTTTCCTAAACATTTCACACACGGTCACCTGACCCAAAACTACATAAACACTCTTAATAATAAACTCGGTGTAACATAAACCTAAGTTGTTACAGTACTGTTGAAACTGGTTATTCCGTATTTGACATACAACAGACAAGTTAAGTAGAGCTTGGTGTAACAAGATAATTGTTATACCGCGTTTATTTAGTAGGACCCAAATACTTACTTTACAAAACACACATGGATCGAAAAACACACAAGACACAGAAAATTTTATATCAAACTGTTACTTTTACTACTAATTTGAAAGTATGGATCCAGATGTACCCTGATACGCAGTAAGGGACAGAAGATATTTTTTCTTACTCTTTCACTCCTGCATTTTTGTCATATCGTGGTCTCATTTTATTCTAAATGTCACTTTAGGATTGCAAGTCTAGTTGTTTTTGGTCTGAGAGTTTTATTTTATTTTTATTATTATTACCAGCCTACTGGATCCCACTGCAGGGCAAAGGCCTCTCTTCCTTTTCGCCACTCTTCCCGATTCTGCGCTGATGTCCACCAGTTTTTGTTCTGGCGGACGATCCTCTTCCTTGGGCGGCCCCGTTTTGTATGAGAGTTTTATATATTTTATTATGTTTTTTTTAATGTATAGCAATAAGTGCGTTGTGGCTCTATGCTGTTAATCCTTATTGTTACAAATAAAAAAATAAAAAATACACTTCACGCCTTTAATCCCAAAGAGGGGTAGGCAGAGGCACTTGCTAAAGCAAGTACCCACGGTTCACCAAGCGTATTTAACCCAACGTGACATGGGGTGAGCCCATCGCCGTTAAACAAATAAATACGGTTTTATTCTCGCCTTTTGTTACGGTGATGTTTTTTCGCAGTATGATCGCTGCATACTGTACTGAAATAGAGATTGTCTATTCGAGAGATCGTCTAGTCGTCGTCTAGCCGGATTAGAACCAAACTATTGTAAGGCGAGATACACAAACTGAATCCTCTTTGCTTCTTTTATATTAAACTTTTTTTATCTTTCATGAAAAACATATGCCATCACTTTTTTAACCATAAATAGTTGTCAGAGTAATTCGTCTGTTATTTTTTAAAGGAATATAAAGTATAAGTTGAGCGTCTAAAAATACTAAGCTGAGCAGCAAAATTACTAATTGAGCAGCAAAGTATTTATTAGGTGACGAAATCAGTAATTTTGTCGCTGAGTCAGTATTTTGGTTAGGTTAGGTTAGACTTTTTTGATGCACGTTTAAATATTATCCTTTTTTAAATTATAAATAACTAGTGGACGCCCCGATTTCATTCGCGTAGTTTAAGTATTTCATACAAACTATAACACCCTCTATATAGCGACGCGACCAACAGGATCGGGGTAAAAAGTATCCTATGTCCGTCTCCCAGTTCTAAGCTACCTCCCCACCAATTTTCAACCAAATCGGTTCAGCCGTTCTTGAGTTATAAATGGAGTAACTAACACGAC
>SJJU01005415.1:0-33318 GCA_012932125.1 Conopomorpha cramerella
AGGTATCATTTGTTCAACGAGTTAACTACTCAGTTGAACCGCTCCGGACTCGGGTCCCCCCAAAATGTTGCCGAAAGGGGACGACGAGGAATTTGCGTTTACTCATGGTCCCCCTGACTCATAGGTACTTAACCGTGGATGCAGGTGGCAAGTAGGTAACTGGCTTAAACAACTAATAGATGATGGGTCCATAAATAAAAAATTGGTAACACAAACGACTCAAACGAAAATAGTAAAAGATGAAGAATTATTAGATTTAAAAACTCATTCATAACATAGGGCATTGTCTAGCACACACTTCGATAACTGGAGTAGCTATTTATTCTTAGGTACTTGATTTTTCGTTTCCTTCATTTGTGCCTGTGCAACATTGGCAACTTAGTAACAAAAATAAATTCCAGTACTTACCTACCATGTACCTACATACCACATTACTTTATTTCGGGTCAAAAAAAAAAAAAAAAACTATTTCGGGTCAAGTATGATAGTTTAACAACTATATCAGAGGGACGAATGGGTATCAAAGACGAGCTTGACGCATGGAACCGTGACGAAACGACAAGTTAAATAACAAAGGTAGGTAATACCTATCTACGTTAGATGGTAGGTATTACCATAATAGAGGTACCTTACTATAGATCCCTACATAAGTCGACTCGCGGTCAGTTTCTGCGTGCTTCGGAAAATCATAGTTTTAGGTTTTGGCTACCTACATAACATAGACTTGTTGCAGGTTGGTGATGATATCCTGAATAGCTACTTCTTCGTGCCTATCCTCGGGGACTATCGATGTGATGTACAATAAAATCACAAGCTAATATCCGATCAATCAAAGTTTATTCAGTTAAATCGGTCCTGGAAAAGCCCCCTTATCGCGAAGCTCGTCCCAGTGCTCGATCCAGAAATTAGGGCAGATGGTTTCGAAATAGCGCTTGAAGATCTTGCAGTCGTCCACCTCCCCCAATAGCCGACGACACTTGTAATAATCGCAGTAGTTGTCATAACACGCTCTGTGTAAATAAAAAGATTTCATTTCGTTAATTAGGTATTAGGAGACAACTAACAATACTTTAAGTTCCAATCACATAGTTTTTGCGCTATAGATATCACCCTGTCTCTATCTAGCTACCTGCCTGTAGTTACGACCTCTTTCCCATTCCCGTTTATGTAGACTACCTACTTTAATTTTCGTAAATACTTACCTCTAAGGTATGAATGACCGTACCTACTTAATAAGTGGGATTGTAGGTCCCTTGTAACTACGAACCTCGATCATCTAGGGTACTCACTTTGTTTGATTCTGGAAAGGGTAACGAGGATCGATTCTTTGCGTTCTGAACTCTTGATCGCACATTTTGATGTAGGTTTATTGCAAAATATTGATAAATTCTAAAGGAGAGAAACTTAGTAAACGAATCCCAAAAACATTATGGTGTTTTGGCATAATTGACATTTACATTACAATAGGTCACTTCAAGTTAGCCGGCGTTGAAAATAGTTTGAGGAATAGTTACGATCTATAATGAAATTAATGCATGAAGCAGCATAATATCTTGATTCGTCGGATTCGGTCGTTAACACGACCCTATATAGAGAAAGACGCAACAGGCTAGGACAATATAGCAAGCATAAGACAGGTACTTATATTTTACATAGGTACTTACCGACTAGATAGAGAGAGCCTGCTACCTGCCTAATATTTGGGTGTAGGAAAGTAACAACAAAGATTGGATAGGATTGGATATTTTTCCTTATTTCTATGTGTACTGTACTACTTGTAGTAATCGTTACAAAAATTACAGTATCGTATTCAGTGAGTCCTCGATATTAGGCACTGTAGGCAATCCAGCATAGATACTTCATTCATTTATACTGTTGTGTTCTTCGAAAATATTTGTAGGTACTACAACGATGTTTATAGATACTTGAAGAAGATATATTTAGTTAATAGTTTGTATGTCATACGACTGTTATATTCTACTAGATTGTGAGAAAAAAATATGTTTTTTATCAGCTTAACATCAGGCAGGATGGTTAAATAACGCTTGTTCATAATCATATCATAATGCATTAAAAAAGTTGATTTAAATGAAAAAAATGTTTTTTCCATAGCTAATATATTAAGTTATAATAAGATCTTTTGTTACCCTAAAATAAATAACATGATGAATAGGTGTTTCTTTTCATTTCACAATTTAAATAATAAAAAATATCACATTAACTATGTCATTATAACATCTACCAGCCGATTAAAAGTACACATTGTCTTTGGGCCTATGATGATTTGAGTAGTGTGGCTAATTTCATACAAAAGTATTACAAGGAAGTAGAGGCTTTGATGAATTGGATATACCTATATATATATGAACCAATGTAAATGTTGTATTGTAGAATGCACAATTTATATCTGAGGTGCAACTTGACTAGTCATGTAGAAAATGAATGGTGATTCTGTACCTACTTTTGAACTACCTTTTTATACCTTGTGCCTGTAATGACTGATTTATTCATGTCAGGGATAATTGCAATATAGCAGTCTACTCTTGATAAATATTGCTCAAACTAAGAGTGGAATGTGAAGCAAATATTTTCAGGTCTTCTGTGATTATGTATTGTGTGTTGCAGGCGATGCATACTGCTGGTGGCGGTGTAGGATACCAAGGCATTGCAGAAGGCACTGCATGCTTGCTGCTGATGATGCCTGCAAGGAAACAATACAGTACATTAGATACAGGATGTTTATTTATAACAAAGTACCCATTCATTATTAATCTGGACAGATAAACCTTTGGCATCATGATCCATTTCACTATATTTCTTATCACTTGATCATCATTATTCATAATTTCCTTGTCCTTATCCCACACTAGGTTGGGTCAGTGCAACACATTTCCTTTCTAGTCACTGCATATTTTTGTTAAATTGGTTGCCAGTAACCCAATTTGCTCAGACTCTAGCACTGAATTGTAAGAATTGCACCTATCCAAAAACAAATGATCCCAGACCAGCATAGTGAAGAGAATAAAGAGAACCATACCTTTAGCAACAACAAATCAGGATCTGTATGAGGGAATGGAGAATCAGCAGCTTCTATACATCTCGCCAAAGCTGCATCACTGTAATAGACATTGATGTTGTTGCTTATAATACAATTAATGAAATCCTATAAATACTTATTATATATTTAATAACTGCTTAGATTAGTCCTACTACTTTATGACGAACCGGTCTGCATAGCTTACCTAAGTTCCGTCTGCTGTAGTTGTTGCCTTGCTGATGCCATTGCGTCATGCACAGCCAACTGCTCCCTTGGTTGAAGTGGTGGAATAGCCCCCATTACCTACAACAGATAGTTAAGTTGATCAAGTTACCTGGAGGAAATCACTCTGAGCGATAAAGTTGCCTGTTGCAATTTAACCATTGTCAATTTTAGTTCATTCAATCATGTAAAGTTGTTACTTTAAGTATTCAATTGTCAAGACAAAATTCACCCTTGTATGAAGTTCAGCAATGGCTCTTAATCCGTCCACCCACTCTTGTCGGGCTCGGGCATCCGTAGCTCGAAGCTTAAGCATATCTCCAGAAGCACAGTTAATTGTGAAAGTCTTGGAATCTTCATCACTGGGACATATTACTGCCGCTGCTAAATGTGCCTGAAAGGATTAGGAACTTATAAATATTTCTCCCTTTCCATTCTTAATTACAGTTACTGTGGCCCTGGGTTATGTTAGGTGGATGTGTAATCAGAGGATACTGGTTCGACACCTTCTAATACTAGGCTTAAACTGGGTCTTTTTCATAGCTCTTTTTGAAAATCCACTTTGTGATGAAACCCACATGCCACAAGGTGTGTGAAGGCCTGTAACGTTGGGTTAAATACGCTTAGTCATTTTTTTTGCTTAACAACTGCTTCTGCCAACACCACTTTGGAATTATAAAGAGTAAAGTGTATTTTTTCTTTCTATTCTTGTTTTGTTACATCGTGACATACCTCTCCGCGGGCTGGTTGTCCAGGCTGTACAGTATCTCCGGGTCCGTCAAATAAATAATATGATAAAACACCAGTTTCAGAATCCACAGCGAACCACCTTTGTTGCCAGCCTTTCATTACATTAGTGTACTTGTACAATTGCCCTGAGAGCGGTCGGTGTGAACCAAGGCTTGTGTTTTTCAACATGTTTAAGGAATAACATCAACCAATACACTACCAGAGAAGAAACAAAATGAAAATATTTTTGTATATTTTGTCCACCACCCACTCACTCACGTCACTGACATGACAACTCAATCAATTGAACTGCAACTCGAATGAATGACGTTATTTTTTTTAATTGGATATTCTTAGAGATTAGAATTCAGACCAAAAAGAACTGTTGTGTTTGGTCTGAGGAACAGAACTATAATAATACCAAAAGAATACGAGAAATAAGATACAAAAACAGAATGAATTCTTATTTTATCCACTTGTCCTCGACCAAACAGATTTAAGTGAGGTCGCTCGTGCGCCAGAAAACTTAAAAAAAACAGTTTCTGATCTGACAGCACTGATCGTTTGACATTCAATATATCATTTCTGTCATTGCCAAACTGAACCTCTGTGCGCGCAAATAATAATCAACAAACTTTTTAGACAAGGAACCGTTCTTTACTTGACTATATAGCTATAAAATAAATAAACTATTTCTTTGCCCTTTGTGCAGAAATCAAACGATTAAACAAAAACGGCTAAGTAAATAAAACATAGTGTATTGTGGACGAGACAGTTTTACAAGTGCGCTATATAAAAATGGTATTTAAGTTAGTAAGGACAGATGTAGAAGGTGCCAGTAAAATAGAACTAGTGGTGGGGTCACACCGCTTTGGAAGAGGCGTTTTTCTTGATGTAAGTTCTTAACTACACTTAGAATGACCATTCACATTATTGCAAACACCATCAACTCCTGCATAGTTCTTTCTTCCAAGTATTGGCAGCAGTGGACACAGCTACATACATATTTTCTTAGTATAAAATGTGCAAGTAGTATTTGGAATATAATACAAATGAAATAGAAAATGTCATAAAACAATCTTATTTTGCAGTGTGATGATAAAAGAGTATCAAGAAGCCATGGGCAGTTGGAAGTTACAGAGGATGTTGTTAAATTACATGCTGTAAGTGGTGTTGAGTTGTTTATTATAAAATTAACAATAAATATTTTGATTTTATTATATCTTGTACTTTTGCAGCTGCACCATAACCCTTGCTTTTATAAAACAAAAGATTCTGAAGACACCAACATTTTGAAACAAGGAGAAAATATAGATCTGGGTGATGGTGATCATTTTGGTCTATTACCTAATAATTACTGGTATAAGTTAATACATTTTACCTCACCAATTAATTCACCACCAACAAATGAGGTTAATGAATCCACTGAAGAATTAAGTGCCATAAATGTTACTCCGCTAAAGGAATCAGCCAAGGAGGTCCAAGAAAATAATGATGACTTGGAAAATTTTAATGTAAATGAAACAATAAGTGCTCAAATTTCAGGTTCACCATCTCTCATAAGTAAGTACCTTAATCTTTATAAGTATTATATTATGTAAATCATCATCAGCCACATAACGTCCATTGCTGGACGAGGGCCTCCCCCAATGAGATCCGTCTATTTGGGGTGAAATGCCAGTAATCGCCACGCTTGGCAGGCGGGTTGGCGATCGCAGTGGTGTTGTGTTTTAACACACTAACTATTATGTAAATACTGTCTATAAAATCTAATGAAATAAGTAGGTACATGCTGTCATAAACTTTGTTATAGTAAAAAAAAAGAAAGAAAACACTAACAATGTTGTTGATCCAGTAAAAGATAAATATCCTCAGGCAAAGGTGAAAACTTGTATGGTAAACATAAGATGGCTGATGTTTTTTATACATACATACAACATACATACATACATGTATGTATGTATAAAAAACATGCCTGCCATGTTTTTTATCTTTGAGTGTATTACTTACTACTGAAGGTATTATCTGTATTAAAGCTTTTCGGACTGATGTCTCCCCTAGGGGGAACCCCTGGGGGGCCGTCAGGATTTTAAAATCCTAACTGTGTGTGCAGGGGATCCGCGAAACCTACTACAGTAATTTTTATATACATGCTAAACATCCCCCCTAACCGAAGGGAGACGTTAGGATTTTAAAATCCAGACAGTCAGTCCAAAAGGTGTTAAAGTGCTTGTACTGTTACTGCCTTGTTATTGCAACCATGTACTTAAGTTAAACAAAACTAGGACATCCATTAGGTGGATGACTGTCGTCATGTAGTGCCTTCAATCAGGGACCGGATAACCGCAAAATAAGGGTTTTCTAAAATATCGGTACGGTTATGTAACCGGTATGTACCGGTAGCGCGAGGCACAACGCGACTTACTTGCGTTTGTAAGCTCAACCTGAACAACACAATGTTTATTTTGTTCCAGCCAACATGAATATTAAAGATGAACTGCAAACTCCAACTCAGAACTACCATGTGGCTAAAGAAGACTCTCCATCAAAAAGATCTCTAGAGACAAATGATTCCAATGATCTTGATGGAAAAAGAATCAAAACTGAACCAGTTCAGCAGGCATCTCCTGATGTTTCACAAGCGGTGTGTATTACCATTTTTTGGTTTACAACATTTTCGCCCACCAGGTGTCCATACAACTGATGTGACCGGCCCAGTTCCACTTTAGTTTGGCCTATTATTAGTAATTTTGGTTTAGAACCAAACCAACCATACCATACCAATGCATACCTACTTATGTCAATAAAAAATAAATACACTTTTAATCCCAAAGTGGGGTAGGCAGAGAAACTGGCTAAGCCAGCCAGTGCCCACAGTTCACCACGCGTATATAACCCAACTTGACCCTAGCGCCGTTATATGGTGTAATATCCAATGCTGTTGATAATAGCTACAGTATAACATAGGTACTTCATATAAAAATATTTTAGTGAAGCATATTGAAATTTTAAAAATTATTCTGAAATTCAGGGACCTTCAAATGCTGACATGACGCCCAAGATAGAACCACCTGCATCACCAGTGAAACCAGCCCAACCTCCACCTCCCACTGGAAAGGAACGATGTTTCTATGGAGCCAAGTGTTACAGGTTTGTTAACCACCACATCTCTTGAATTGATTAATCAAATCTATACTAATCATCATAACTATACTAATTAAAGAGGAATTATTTGTATGTTTGTGACGAATGAAAACAAAATCACAGGATGGATTTAAAAAATTAGAATGACTGATGAAAAACTATATAAACCCCATAAGTGTTTTACTGCAATTGACTCTTTCGTATTCTATTTCTACAATCACATTTTTTTTCAAATGGATTGAGGTGGTTTTTTTTTTGTAATGGTACACGAAGATTCTACTAACGTGTCGACCTGCCTCGACGTGTCTACCACGATAGGAGAAAAAAATGAAAATTCAATGGCCCAATCAAAATTGTTGAGCTTGATTGTAGCTTTCAAACCACCAGTTTCATATTTTTTTATGCTATTTACAATGGAAAAGTTTAATAGAAAGATAAACTTGTAGACCCTAGGTGACATGGGCCACGTTATATCAAGAAAAAACAGGGAACCTTACTACAGGTATTAATGTAACCCAAGGCGTAAAAGCAGGTGAAACCGCGGGACGACTTCTAGTTGCCTAAGTCTAAGTCTTCATAACAGATGAATAAATCCACTTCTGCGTAATATTACTTATGGTTTATCTGAGTGTACTTCAAATTGATAGTGTAGATTTGTTAGTGGAATATCTTTAACTGATATAAATGCATATCTATACTTCTAAAATAATTTGTTTTGTTCTCTATCCCTAAGGGACTAAGGTTCATTTTTCCCAATTACACCAGTGACCATTTGTTGTTTACACTGTCTCGTACACAAGGGTGACTTCATTATAAATACTTATATAAGAAATATTACAGCTTACATTTTTTACATATGGTAATTAAGCCAATTATTTTATTTAATTCATTAAAACCATTTTTTAAGAAAATATATCAAAACCACCTTCAGTCTGTCAAAGTTCTGTTCTGGATCCAAACTGTCACTTTTACTTCTAATTTGACAGTTTAGACTCAAAATTACTCTGCTACGCAGCAGTAAGGGACAGAAAATATTTTCTCTTGCTATTTCATTCATGCATGTCTTTCATATTGTTGTCTCGTTATACTCTAAACGTCAGTTTCGGATTGCAAGTCTAGTTGTTTTTGGTCTGAGATCAAAACGCTGCATTTCTTGATAGTGTTGCCTCTTCAAAAATTAAATAAAAACTCTTTTGCGAAACTTACCTGCTTCCTTCCGCAGGCGCAATCCTCAGCACTTGATGGACTTTGCGCACCCTGGCACGCCAGAGTGGGGCAGCGGCGACATGGGCGTATGTCCGTACGGAGCCGGGTGTATGAAGCGGGACACGCGACATTGGAACACACACTCACACCCGCCGGGTACTAGCGCGCCTGGCGCTAATAACGGCCCCCACCGACATGCCCCACCACCAGGTTTGAATGACAAAGTTTTTAAAAGTCCCGTACCTTTTAACCGTCAATGTACAACGTACATCAGACAAGTGTTTTTACAGTTTATGGTCTATGGAACAAAATTCTAATCATAAATTATCAAAATTCATGAAATCATAATGAACTGGTTACTATTTGGTTAATTCCGATATGATATTCCGAATTATAATCCGTTTTTGTAAAAACGGAACCCTTAAAAAATCAATCCATTGTCCGTCTGTCTGTCCAGAACACACAGACATGATAGAGGAAGGTAGATATTACTGTGATATACATACATACTTGGATGGCTGGGTATCAAGCTAGAACTCTCGTTAAATCTCCTGTCCCTTAGAGCTGTGATAATACAATTAAGATTTTTACATTAAAAAGTATACATTTTTGCTGTTAAATCCCGTTCTCCTGGAAATTCCGGTTCCTTCCGTGTTACACCACCGCAGTGACACCACTCAGTTATATTTTTTTCGCATACAAAACAAATACTTTAATAATGAAATTGTTGAACTGTCCAGGATAAGACTCAACTTGTATTGTCATTTGTTTGTCAAATACCACTTGGCCAGTGGAACTTGACCTGAGTGGTGTCAGTGGAAGGAACGGAAATTTCACGGTAATTCCTGATTTATTTAACCTCTACATTCATTAAAGTATTAAATTTGAACCCTCTGACTTAAGCGGTTTAATCACATTTCTAAGCCTATGTAATCAAAAATGCAGACGTTTGTGCCGCAAATTTTCATGTTTTGATCGTTGGTGGAAATAGTTTTGATTGAAACTTAACAATATCTAGATAACTATTTTATTTTACTATTACTACAGAAAAAAAACATGTGTATGCAGATAACAGATGATTCCGTTTTTAATGCGCCCGTCCGCACGTAACAGTATCGCGTGACTTTATTTTATGTAGTACCTACATTTATATTTAGTGTACAAGGACGTATACTGTAGTGCAATTCTCGCCGCTATGTATGCCCGTACCTTCAGCGAATTAGGCGGAACGCATATCACTATATCTTATTGGTGCGTGAAAGCGAGAAGGTAGATTCTTCGCGTACATTACAACGAGAGTTGCACTACATAACCTATGTCCATGGGTAAGCACCCTAACTGAGGTGTTGATCCCGCAGGTATGCGGATGGTGGAGAGGCGTGGCAACATATACTACATAAACGCGCACACAGTCAACTTCTACGACGACCACTTCCAGGCGGAGGATTCTGACGGGGACAGCGTCGATTACGATTACGAATTTTAAACAACCTTGTGTTTCAAGAGACAATCCATTGCTAACTGTGATATACATACATTAAGTAAGGCCACCACTGTCTGCAGGTCGGAATAAAGCACCACGAAAAAAGCGACGCAGTCAAAGCACAAGCGAAGATGAAGACGATTTGATACCGATTCAACCACTACCAGCGAAAAGGGCACGGAAACCTCTGCAAAGACAAACTAATGGGCTCAGTGACTCTGAGGAAGAGGATCCCTTTCACAGTGATGGCTCAGAGTCAGAGTGGCACCCTTCCTCAGATATTACACAGTCACAGGACTTTTAATAATTTCTAATCATGAAAGTAAATAAGTGTATTTGTTGTTATTAAATTGTTTTATTTTATGTAATAAAGCTTATTTCTAAGAAATGCACATATTTCTTGTGATAAGAAAGCAGACCCACGTCAATACTTTTTTCACACTTTTTGGGAAATGTAGCCAAAATATCAAATACTCTATACAACATCCCAATACTTTGCAAATAAATGTGGGATATGGGACGAAGTTATTAGCCTTTTAGTACCACACATCCCAATTCAATAAAAGCCTTCATCAACGTCGTCGTCGTCGCGCTCCCAGCCCGGTCGTGCCGCAGGCACGAGGTGTGTGGCTGGAGCTTCGCCTCCACGCACTCGCAGCGCATATACCGCCGCCTCCACTTTAAACACGTTGGTTCGTGTTGTGTTCAGTTTACGGGACAGCTCACGACCTGTACCAAATAGACCTGGGGGAAATTTGTTTACTGTTAGTGTGGTTCAGGTGGAAACCAACCACCAAAATGACCATTGACTGGCTGGGTCTATTGTGGATTTGAGGTTTAACATATAGGAGCATGATTTACAAGGTTTGGTTAATTAATGATTACATAATTGAAAACAGAGGTCAAATAGTACAGAGCCACATAATATTGTTAATATCCTGAATGTTACGAAAATGAGGGGATCAGAATGGGCAATGATGCTGTAATAGAAAAAATACTAATATACCTAAGAATCCACTGTAGAGATCTCGAACCATCTGACAAGCAAAGAAGCACTCTTCACTTTCTCCACTGGAAATACTGTTGATGGCACGCCTCATTAATTCACCAGTCAAGTCAGCAAGACCTAACATATAGTCATTTTGTGTCAGCAGTGTTACTACTGTCCTCTCATTATCTTCACCATCTCCCGTCTCTTTCACATTATATTGAAACTTCTGCTGTACTTCTTCCCATGATATAAGTTGTTTGTTTTGCATCAAGTAGCAAAATGTAATTGCCTCTATAAACTCTTGAAAGCCAGGTGAGACAGCATGAGAATGAAGGTAAGCAGGACTGTTTTCCAGTTCTAGACCTAATGATCTGATGGGACCATTTATCAATTTGTTCAGACGTTCTATGGCCTCCTGTACTGCTTTTTCTGTGTCTTCTTTTCTGTATTATGTTAGAAACCAGTTTAATAAATAATTCAACTAAGGTGCAAACATAAGTAGTTTTATAATATTAGATTAGCAATCTCATTTTACTTTTTGCTGTGGCCTCAAGCAGCTGAAACACATAATATAAATAGAATTAACTATATAATACCTAACGGCAGAGTGAAGTAAGAAAATAATCCTCTTGCTTTCTATAGTGATATCTCTGGACATTTTAACGAGTCGCTCATGTCTGTCCTGGCGGGCCGTGAGATGTGTGGCAACAGACTTAAACATAGTAAGAACAGGGCTGTCCGGTGCCAGTGCTGCTAATGCTGCAGCCTCGCGACCAGTGGACGCGGCAGCGTTCGCAGGTCTGTTGCGCTGTGATCCATGGCCCCCTGGGTGTCGACCTACAGAAATGAATGAATATAGTAAAATTATGGTAATTATGATTGACAATAAGTGGGATGTCTAAGAAATAGAGAAATTACTTACGTCGCCCGGACATATTAATAGGAATTTTGCAAATATTTTTAATAAAACTTCAGCAAAGCAAACTTGCAGAAAACGAAAACAAAGTCAAACATTAAAACAATCACATTGTCAATATTGACTCAATGGCATGTGTGTGCATTCAAGTGACACATTGTTGTATCTTCGGCAGAGACACTTGTGTTCTTTTGGGTATAGTAGTAAGAATCTTACTGTCAGTTTTGATTTATATGGGTGATTGATTGATTATAGGAATGTTTTATGTTTCTCAGGAAAGTTTCTAAAAATATATTTTAAATTGATGTAGGTTTGTTTTCGGTAATTTATCACGTATGGCATTAATTAGGGGTAAATTGAGGCAGTGTCTACGATGTCTCAATTTCAAACAAGCTACAACTCCAAGGTTATTTTCTTCCGAAGCGGAGGTAAACATAACCTGCATGAATTTGTTTTTTTATTGGTGTATTTTTATCCTGAACAGATTTAAATTGCTAACTAATATCATCAGACCCTGGAAGAACAGTGGCCCGAGCGAACCGTAACTGGCCTACAGCCTACAGGTGAACTACACATTGGAAACTACTTCGGAGCAGTGCGCCGTGCAGTCCAGGCTAATGATGGGAGTGGAGACCTCTTGATCTTCATTGCAGATCTACACGCAATGACCAGTTATCAGGTAACTGTGCGAATGTCTGTCCTACATCGAATTAGTATTAGGTTATTACCTACTGTGCTTGTGCAAATAATGTTTACCTATGTTCGGTATTGTATTGGGACATATTTGTGAACTCGGCAGATTCTGGGATTAGACAAAGTCGCTACTGGACAGAAGTATTCTGAGGAAAAAATAGGCAATATCATAATTTTATCTATACCAATATTATAAAGAGAAAAGGTTTTATTTTTTTTATTTGTTTGAATAGGCTCCATAACTTCTAGACAGATTTTCAAAAGATTTTGAAATGTTGGAAAGCTACATTATTCCTGAGTAAAATATATTTATTCTCAAATTTGAGTAACACCGCATGGTACAGCTAATTTTATTATAAAGTAGGGACAGGAAGGAAAGTCATTGAGTTATATCATCCATCCATATATAGGCCACCATCACAGTGAAAAAAATAAATGAGCAGGATTTTAAAATATAAACAAGAAAAAACAAAGGAATGTTAAAACATCAATATTTTTGCTATAGGATCCAGCAGTGCTAGAGCGCAACATTACACATCTAGCTGCAGCATTGATAGCAGCTGGTGCAGTGGAACGGTGTGTTCTATTCAGGCAGTCATCAGTGCCACGCCATGCAGAGCTCTGCTGGCTGTTGGGGTGCCTTGCCTCACAAGCTCGGCTACATGCTCTACCGCAGTACAAGGAGAAGTGTACAGGAAAAGAACCCCCACCACTTGGAGTGTTGTTGTATCCTGTTTTACAGGTATATGGTTTTGATAAGTTACTTAAATACTGTTGCATTTCTGCATATTCTCAGTAAAAATATTTTACCCTTTCACTGAAATTCCTCTACAGGTCACTCTCCTGTAATAGGCAGATTAATAAATAAAAGCTGGTGCTGTTTCCTGCTCAAAAGGGTAGAAAAACTGGATTAAATTATAATTGGAAGAAGCTGCAATATTTGCATTGTTAATACAAATTTGTTTTTGTTTGACAGGCTGCAGATGTCCTACTGTACAAGGCAACGCGTGTGCCTGTAGGTTCTGATCAGGTGCAGCATTTGCAGCTTGCTGCGCAGATAGTTAAGACATTCCATCACAGATATGGGAAGGGTGTATTCCCTGTACCTAAGGCTATTATTTCTGGTATGTATATTATGCCATGATTGGCTGCAATTCATAATAATTCTAATGATCTCAGAATGGGACTAGTGAGTTACATTTATGTATCAATGTAGAGTACTTACTACCTATGGTTCTACACAAAGTAATCTTTTAAGAGGCTGTATATCACAATAATAAAATGTAAGCATCAATGTATCATATTGATGACATGACCTTCTAATGTATGGTTTGAGTATCATAATAATTGATATACCTACTATAATGCAACTACATCAGTACCTATAATTCACGACGCGTGGTTCCGATCAATTTCGTTTAAAATTTAATAAGTGCAGAACACTTCAATCTCGAGGTCAAGATGCATGAATGTTTTACCGGCAGTAGTTAGCGCATATTTCAATGATAGCAATTTTTGCGTATTTTCTAACTCCCACATGTTATAATATTGTGACTTGAGACATGATACTAGGTCTAGAAGATTTAGTTTTCTTAAATGGTTTAGATCTCGCAGAATATTCGTGCCTCTTGTATCAATGGGATTCAGCAATTCCTGCATTATTGCTAGAAATTACCTAGAAGGCACTATGTCTCCATTGGTTATGTCAACAATAGGAGAATACTCAATTCTTTATTGCATTTCACAATGTTAAGGTGGAACATTAGTACAGACTATAGGAGGTACAACATCATGAGCCTTGTGAGGCGCAGCAAGTGGTGATACAAAAATTGAGTTTATAACTTGAGTAACTGTTTGTGGTCCTAATAAATAAATATGAAATAAATACATAGGTGTAAATTATACGTCACAGGGAAAACAGACTACTGATTGCCCACTCATTATGAGACATTTGGGAAGCTATGTGTGTAATTGTGTATGTTATATTATGTTTGTTTTTCTTTCACGCTTAAAGGACTAAACGGACTTTAACAATACTTATCACTGATTAACCGTTTCACCGCCAATGTCTTATAAATAAGACACATTAGACAAGGGATTTTACAGTTCATGATTATCAGAGCAGAATTCAAAATCGTGACAACATAATCTTCTGGCGGTCAAAAGGCTAAGCTAATGAGTAATGTACTAAGCATTTTTTATTTTTTGTAGACGACGGAAGTGACCGTATCCGTTCCCTACGCGACCCTGAAAAGAAAATGTCTAAGTCTGACCCAAACGCCAAGTCGCGTGTCTTGATCACTGACAGCGACGAAGATATCAAGAACAAAATACGAAAAGCTGTCACAGATTGCAACCCACAGGTAACCATTATTTTCGCCCTATAGTTCCCGGCACTTAATATTGGACTACGGCTGCCTGGCGTACGAGGCGTCCTAAAACGGGTCATTGGGCCGGTAGGTGTCGGGAGTGAGGTTTCCGGCACTTGCACAAACGGTGATGGACGGCGGTGCCACATGGTCCGGTTGCCGTCGTAAAAGAGGAACCGACTGGTTTGGACGAATCACCGGCCACAGGAGCTAGTCGCGCGTTGGGTGAGGCCAGAATATTGTCCTCTGCGTGCCTAGGACGCGCCCAGCACTAGTGAAAGCTAAAGAGTATCAGGAGGGTTTTAATCAGTAGGAGTCTGACACTACCCCGTCGCCGTGTAGTGCCGACGCCTGAGGGTGTCCATGAGGATTTCCCCCTCGTCAACAAAAAAAAAACCACTGCCGATCCTCGCTATGGATTATGCTATTATTATGTATTATATCGTTATTCTGTCCCTTTATCTTCTTTGGTAACAAAATATTGACTATTTTTTATATACCTTTTGACTGATACGTTCTTGCCTCACGCATAAGAACATCCTGGCATAATTATAGTAGAAGTAATGAGTTAGTATGTGACACATCTGTATACGTAGGTAGTATGAAACCAATGGATGCTCCATGGATGCTCCATTGGTTTCACTGGGTGCACAGGGAGTTTTCTGTGTAGTAACTAGTAAGCCTAGTAGGAGGTATATAATAATTTGTATCTATGCACACGTAATTATCACCTAATTGATGTTCTAAAATATGACTTTTCAGGTTACATATGAGCCAGAATCTCGACCAGGCGTGTCGAATTTAGTCAGACTACACTGTCTCGCGGCAGACTTACTCCCAGAAGAGGCGGTAGCTGAAGCGGAAGGTCTTACAACATCTCAGTATAAACGTGTGGTCGCGGATGCCCTATGCCAATCGCTCAGACCAATCAGAGAGCGCGCCGGACAAATTGTCAACCAACCACGACTGTTAAAAGACGTGCTACACACCGGCGCTGCTCGAGCTCGCCGAATAGCTGACGAGACCTACGATGAAGTAATGATGCGTGTTGGATTGGCTAGCAATTATGTACCGAAGGATTTGAGAGAAAGTGTTAGGCGATAGTGAGACGTAAATTATTAGTGGGAATAAGTATTCAGTCCGTAACAGCTGTGTATAAAAACATTTGCAAGTCGCAATGTATACAAAGCTAGTAACTTTGTTATTTATTTATTAGTCACGATCAATATTAATTAAAATTAAACGTTACTTAATATTCAGTTATAAAATGAAAATCACTCAAGTAATGTTGGCATCTCGTTACTTATAAGAATATTGACAAAACAGGAATAGTATAGTGTGCATTGCACATTTTAAGTAGTAGTGTAAGTAGGACAAATAAATAATTTGAATTAGAAATCAAAGTTTTTTACTGTTATGTCCACCTGTGTGTCCACAAGTCAAATAGTTGGATCAATGTACTTGGATCTGCGATGGGAGGTTGTGGGTTCGAGAAGTGACGTTACGCAACACTTATACGGTGAAGGACAACATCGTTCACTTACTTCAAAGTGTGTGAATGATGAAACCCGTTCACTTACTTCAAAGTGTGTGAACCCTATCACGTTGGGTGAATCGTGAGCATTTGTTTAGCAAGCATCTCTACCTATCCCGCTTTGGGATTAGGCTTAACGTAAGACGTAAAAAAATCAATAATGTATCAATACTATTTCTGTAATAAAGTACAAATAGGCATACCACTTAATAGTTTTATATTTAAAAATAAAAAAAATACTTACATAATATTGTAATCGATCAATTCTAGTATCAATATTTTCCAGTCAGCCTAATTATTTTCCACATCACAAGTCATAGGCCATATCACCAGTTACTTTAAGAATACAAAGTGCTTAAAACTAAGTTCAGTTAAGTCTATGATGCGGATGTCCGGGATGTGGCGGGTGGTGCTGCATGGCGGCTAGGTGGAGGTCGGCGGCAGCGGTAGGCGGGGCCGCGGTTGGGGGCGGAGCCGTCGCCGCAGCAGCCAATGGGCGCAATACTGATAGAATCTCTCGTAGGACCTAGGGCAATTGTGAATTCTTATGCTCAATCCAGACTCGAGCGACAACTACCGAGAACATTGACTGGTGAACATTGCGTTTTAAAAAGAGGTGTTTCGGAAAAGCCATTAAATTTAAAGAGCAATGTACTTCGTACCCGGGTGTTCTCGAACAAGAATATGGATCTGGCATTAGATTAAATATTATTCACCTTTGAAACTATAATAGTGAAGTTACGAAATCACCCTACTTGCATTCCATATCCAAAATAACTTTAATTATAGCTACAGTTATAGTTCTTCTAAAGTAGCCTACATGATAGGCCCCAAAAACCAACGAAGTGTTATTAAAAAGTATGTGCATAAAAAGTTAAAACGCACTTTGCGATTCTCGCATTAATCTTTTAGGAAATGTAAATTATTTTAACACATACTCTCTAACATAATTCCATTGTTGGCCAAAAATGACACTGCTGATAGTTACATTATGTGGTTTTTCGATAAGTGTGTCTGCGGCAAATTAACACATGTTATAGCTGCATTACTGACACGAAATGAATTACAGGATGATGTTGTAAAGTAGTATATTATTACCTCAACACCTTGTGCCACAGCCTCAGCCTGTTTCTCAGCGGCGAGTGCACTCCTCATAGCAGCTTCAGCCAGCAGCTCCTCGGCGGCGATCCTGTCGCCACTAGAGCCACCGCCGGCGCCACCCGCACCTCCGGAACCTTCGGAGCACATGTCTTCTTCCACCTCGTTGTTTGCTTCCGAACTATTGCAGACTCGCGGGTTTACTAAAAAAAAAAATACATGATGATAAAGATTAAGCATTTCTGGCTAGGTTATGTTATAAAGTCCTTGCAGACATACCACTATTATATAGATAGCAGTGTTTATTCGAAACTTGGGCAGTGACCAAAGCGCTGATGAAGTAACTAAAAGTTTTTGTCAATAAATCCTTGGAAGTCGATCCTTTGCATGCAGCTGGAGTCAAGGCAATGGAGCATCTATCCTCAGATATGTCTTTGTGATAAAATATCTAATTACTGGCATTTCACCCCAAATGACTGATCTCATTGGGGGAGGCCCTCGTCCAGCAGTGGACGTTATGTGGCTGATGATGATCTAATTTAAGTATCTGATTAATAAATATTTAAGTATGTAAATTTTACATTTAATATTGAACAATTGTAATATATTTGGTACTTGAACTTTTTCATATTGGGGCTCATAGTATGGCAAACTTAAAAACTATAAATTCTTACATAAAGCTCCTGAGTGGTCAAGAATGGCTTTTAGTCTCTCTTCAACATTAGATAAGTCCCCTAGAGCACCACCTGCTGCAGTCTTCTTGCGTGCCTTGTACTTAATATCAGCCCAATACTGGAAAAAAAATAACAAATCTATCAAAAAAGTAGCCACTAGTCTATTTTGAGTACTTCAACTTAGTTGTGGGTTCAAGTCCTGTTATATTATGTATTCTATACTAGGTGTCTCAGCATACAATTGTTTTGTCATAGGAAGTCATTTTTGTACCCCGTGGAAGATGGTATTGGAAGAAATACACCTTTAAACCTTTCCTAATGCCAAAAATAGCCAAATCAGCCCAGTCATTCTCGAGGACTCACTTATTTTTTTATCTAGTAAATATACCCATTACATTATTTTCAGTTATTTTGTAACATTAGTCAGGATACCTATTTTATGTATTCAAATTCATCACATACACAAATGTTCTTTGTGTGGCACTCTTTCAGTGGAGGAAATATCGTAAGAAAACTGAAAGGCTTGCCCTATAATTTTAAAATAGAAATGGTCTCAGTTAGGTGTAGGAATGTCATAGGTACTTCCTGACATCCTAGTATAGGATGGTGGTCAAACGCTTGTTCTTAAAGATGAAAAAAAAATATGGTCAGTTGACTGTGAAATGCCCTGGGATATGATTTAGAGACCTATTTAAATGTCTTGAAGGTCCTAAATATGATACGTACTCGACACCACTTGTCTGGGGACTTACGCGCGCCCCCTGTATTGTCAGCAGATCCGTTGAGACGCTCAGCGAGCAATCGCCACAACTTGCTCGAGCTAAAGCGCGAATAAACAGACTGTTTTCCTGCTGCAAAATCTGGGTGCTCTTCCATAAACGACAACAGTATTTCCAATTGCTCCCCGCTCACACGACTTCGCGGCACTACGCCGACGCCGCCGCTCATCGCCAACACATCATTTCTATATGAACCTCATGGATTAACTTAAGCTTTCTGCGTCATTGACACTTATTATGTCCCATTTACTATATTTTACAGTCGGATACGGGCGTTTCACATTCAATTTGTGAATAAAATTGTGAAAATTAAGTACACAAACTGAGCACTTTGTTTCTGAAGCTGTCAGTTTTGTGTTTTCGTTGTCAATCTGCCAGTGGTAAGAATCTGTAGCGTCAGTTGTTTTGTGCGTTCGAAAAAAGTTGGCGAAGAACTTGAACTTAATCACCATGGAAACAACTCCATGACAATAAATATTTTGTCATTATCGTCATTATGAATATCCAGTGTATAGTAACTATGTCAAAACGTCATTAGATTAAAGTGTAAACACGTACGTTCATTATGATTTCAACTGGTTTTCTCGTAAATAGCTGTGTTTGCGTGTTTAGATAGCACCTCCTACGTTCAGGCATTTAACAGTTCTGCCAAATCAGCACGTTTCTCTTCTACGTTGGGTTTAATCAAGGTGCGCCTTGATGACTAATGGTGATATTGGGTCAACTACAGACAATACAACCTTCAGTTCAGGCACTAATGGATCAAATTATCAGTAGGTACCTAGGTACCGCCGGAGTACAGATTTTGTAGGAAGGTAATCTTATATATTTTCTATAGATATAGTAGGGGACGTACGTGGACTACTTGCCCTATCTACTGACATTCCGGGACATAATACCAAGACTTGGTATGCAAGTGAATGCCGGTGGCTTTAGTGAGATCGAGAACCCGAGTTCGGCGGAGACAGCGTAGCCATGAACCGCTATGTAGTCCTGCAGCAGCTTGGCGATGGCACATACGGCTCCGTGGCGCTGGCACAGCGTCGCGACACTGGAGAGAAGGTCGCCATTAAACGTATGAAACGCAAATATTACTCATGGGACGAAGCTATGAACCTTCGAGAAGTTAAATCCTTGAAGAAATTAAATCACCCTAATATCGTAAAGCTACGGGAGGTAATAAGGGAAAACGACACACTTTACTTCGTGTTCGAGTACATGCGCTCCAACTTATACCAGCTTATCCGTGATGCAGAACGTCCGTTCCCTGAACCAGTTCTACGAAATATCGTGTATCAAGTGCTACAAGGACTCGCACATATGCACCGGCACGGGTTCTTTCATCGCGACCTTAAGCCTGAAAATTTGCTGTGTACAGGTCCGGAGTTAGTCAAGATCGCGGACTTAGGCTTGGCTCGAGAGACTCGCTCCCGTCCACCGTATACCGACTACGTATCAACGCGCTGGTACCGTGCTCCAGAAGTGTTGTTGCATGACACGCGTTATGGCCCACCGATCGATCTGTGGGCCGTGGGCTGCATAGTAGCTGAGCTGTACGCGTGTCGACCATTGTTTCCGGGTAACTCTGAAATTGATCAGTTGTATAAAATTTGTGCGGTTTTGGGCACACCAGACCGGGGTGAATGGCCAGAAGGGTTCGCACTGGCTGATGCACTGAGGTTTCGCTTTCCCAGCGCGGAAGGGATCCCACTAGCTCGCGCACTGCCCGTTGCGTCACCCTCCGCTCTCGCCTTACTAGTTGCCTTGTTACGATATCCGCCATCCGCCAGACCTTCTGCTCCACAGGCGCTACGGTGAGCATCTACCTATCTATGAAGTTAGAACGCAGCCTTAAAAAAAACTATTGGGGTTGATCATGTACATCATTATCTTTACAGATTTCCATATTTCGCTGTTGGCGTTGGTCTAGTAGCGCCATCAACATCGAGAGCTCGTCGCCTATTGGCTGCACCAGTGTAAGTCCCTAAATTTATGTACGTACCTACTTATGTCTATAAAACTACCGTCCAAAATCCTTAGTGTCTCTGCAGAACTTGAAAGCTTACACGCTGGCTAGTTACCTTTTAAGCTGGACTATAGGGGACTGACATGGACAAAGTCTTTTCTCATCCGTAGAATTACTGTATGGATTGCCAAAAGACCAAACCCTATAACCATTCCTATTGCTAGGAACAACATACATAGATACAATTATGAATATTTAAATCTGAGATCAGCATGGCATATGCATTTCTGGAGGAGGAGTTAAACTTACTTATCTATTTAATGGTATCCTGTAATAAAAAAATGCAAATACCTATTTTTTTCAAGTCATGATTCAAACGGTTTTATTGTACCTACATTATGTTGGCTTGCTTTTCCTAACCTACAGTAGTGGCGCTCGCGGCGACCCTGAAGCGGCTGGTGTCGGGGCGACTTCCCCTCCAGGGTTGGTTCCATCCGTGCCGCTAGCCGCCCCTTATGCCACGGTACCACCTTACAGAGATCACTTTGCTGATATACTTGGGTACGTGCTAAATACAGAATATAAAAACGGTATTGATAAAATCTATTAGCATAATCGAATACCTTACCTTTTGACTTGCATTTTATGTGTGGAGAAGTTATGAAGTCCCTCTATACTCACCTAGGTTATTTAGATTTACTAGGTACGTATTAGATACCAATAGAAATTTTTCTCAAAGCCTATATAGGTAGGTACATATAACTTACATAATGTTAGCTGATGAAGCAAAACTTCTTTGGAAAACCCGACATGGTGTGGGCACTTTGGGCATCAACTTGAAATAATTAATTATTAAAGAACCTATCGACAACAAGTGTAAATACTTACATAATATCTGTCTCCTATGTTCATAGTGGTGAAGTAAATCATGACGCGCCTCCAGCTGCGCGCGGTGATGAGCTACGTGCGCTCAAAGCACCTTCTCTTCGAAAATTCAACCACTACAGGTCAGTAGAGATACCACGTGCCTGAGAACCTAAGGAGAAATCCTAGGTATTTTCTGGCCTGACAATTATGTATCTTGTGGAAAACTATACCTACCTACTTACTTAAGATAAGTCGCTACGCTTGGCTACTTCGCCACCACGGGGAGAGCGCCGTTCCACGCGGAAAATATCATGGTCTCCGACACAAACCAGTGCGATTCAACACAGAGCCTAGAATTTTCCTCTGAGTCGAGGAGTCCCTCTCCTTTCACGGCTCTCGCTTGAAGGCTAAGGCTAGAACAGAATCATGGCTCACACTGACATTCCTTTTCTCCATGTGGCCCTGTTTTATACCGAAGTACTTAATTGATTTGGCTTGTGTGGTTATTACCGCCAGGCCCACTTAAAGGTCACCCACCCGATGGGTCTAATGCCAAACGTTGCTTGTGATCAAAGTCAGCTGGGCTATGACAGTTTGAGAGAAGTTGCGCAGCATGATTCGTAAGTCGTTTTGTTTGAAAATAACACGATTCCCACGCTATTTCAGAAGTAGTGTAGGACGCAGCGTGTTAGGCGAGCTACAGGCCGGTGCAGGCGAGGCGTCGGCGGCGGGTGGGGGAGTCGTGCCCGCAGGCCGCGGCGGGGCACGAGCCGCTGATATATACCTCGGCTCCGCGCGGTATGTCGCGGGAAACAAGATTGATACTTCACTGTTTCATCCCTTGCCACTGAGGAAACTTCAAGGTAAGCTTCAAACCTATACCCTTTAAAATATTATGGCTTATATCAGCAGCTGAAGGATAAATAAACAAACATGATAAGGTTTTACTGAAGAATTTACGGGCTTTCAGTACTACATACTTACCTACCTGTCATGAGACAGGTCATATAGTGACATCCGATGCTAGCGCCATTAGTTCATTATTTTCCCATCACATTTATTAGAAATTTTCTTTTTTTAAAAAAGTCTATTTTCACAGAGACTGCTGGTGGCGGTGGGGCACCGGTGGACTGGGCTGCTAAGTATCTACGATAATTCGCCCCATACCTCAGGTCGAAAGCTGTTCAAAGAAATTACCTTGTTTTATAATAAATTCATCAGGGCATTTGGAAATAAGTGGCTGTCACTGGCAATAATGTATACAATACAATGTCGTGTTGTTATATTAGGTCGGTTGGGATGGGCGACGTATTATGGTCTACACTACAGAATGAGATTAAGATGTTATACCATTAAGATGTTGTTATGCAAGAAGGTTTATTTTCCCCTAGTTTAATTGTAAAAATCTTAATGACAATTTTGTAATACAAAATGTCATCAAAACTAATAGACCACTTTTTTACTTACTGTACCTATTTACATAGCAATGAAGTTAATACATTTGTAAAAAGCACAAACCTGATCACCTAATATTTGGTAGTTGTGATTCAGGGCTTGAGATTAATGGAAAATTTAAAAGTAGGGTCAACATCACTAGGTAGGTGACCAAAATATGTCATCACCCAACAATGCCTTTCTTCTATTGAATAAAGTACATTATAATTATAGTACGGTCGGCCAAGAAAATGGTCTATCAGTTTCGATGACACTTCCTGTGTCACTAAAACATCAATAAGGTAGAGTTGGTATATTGTGGCAAGTGAACAATGAACCTTAATGTCTAATGACATTCATATGAGTTTCAACCTTAGGGTGGTAGAGCAGATTCTTGGCCGACTGTACCATTAACATAACCAGCAAAAGACATGTTATTCAGGCCAAAAAATAACTGAACCTTTAATTTTAGGAATTAGGGAGTTTCATTCACTGGCTTTAATCTTCTTTGAAATCTGCTCTAAAAAATTACCTTGCGGAAAGAATATCTTCTGATCCCAATTATTGTATCTGTTCAATGTGTAAAATATGTGGAAGTACCTCTACCTACCTATTGTAAAGATGTACAAAAAATATTGGTGCTTGGCACTGTTACCTAATAATTATTATATTGTACAATAAAGTTATTAAGAGCAATAATATAATGGATTTTTTTGCTTATATGTTAAGAGCATAAGGATGTTATTGATAACTGGCTAATACTTTGATGAATATCATTATTTTAATTATGACATCCAAAATGAATGTCTAAATTAGTGCTATCCAAAAAGGCATTGCTGGGTACTGGTACTCAGCACAATGCAAAATATTTTAAGTGTGATTTTTTTTGTTTAGAGCGTCTGTTGTTGACTTGTAACCGGGAGGTCCCAGGTTCGAGTCCGGCTACTGGACGTGTACCAATGGGTCTCTTTTTCAGAGCCTATGTACGCAACGCAACGCTTGTACGGTGAAGGACAACATCGTGATGAAACCCGCACACCACAAGGTGTGTGAACCTTATAACGGCGATGGGCTCACCCCCTGTCACGTTGGGTTAAATACGCTTGGTGAACCGTGGGCATTTGCTTACTAAGCAAGTGCGTCTGCCTACCCCGCTTTGGGATTAAAAGGCGTGAAGTGTATGTAGTGTAAAATTATGAAGAAAATAATATAGGTATATGAATATATTTTACAACACACACATCGCCTTCATCCCATGTTAAGTAGCTAAAGAACTTGTGTTATGGAATTCAGACAACGAAATATACTTATATAAATAAACAGACACATCCATACTTAAAAGCTTGTCACCGAAGTACCTATCAGAGGTGGGAATCAAACCCTGGTAGAGGCAGACATGATGACCACTACAACAACGGGCCCATCAGGCATATCTTCAATGAATATCTATAATATTTGCAATGAAACAACTAAATTAAACAGCCTTTCCTTTTAAATTTTAATTAAATAACTTTATTTTGTATGTATGTACAATATTTTACTACTCTTTTCATAAAATTTTAAAATGATCAACAAATCTCACAATTCTTGTTTAGTAATTTCACAAATGACATACTACATTACAGTCATTCATACTTGAGGTAGGGCTTGTGTTCAACAGCAGGTGGTGCATAGTTGTAGACTCTGTTCCCATCAAGCAGTCCCCAGCTGCAGCCCAGTATTTGTGAGCCATGAGCCTCACTGCTTACACTGCCACGGGCTTGTTTTGGTGATGCTGTGGATATATTAACAGATACTCCTTTGATAATGTGGTCTTGACCACACAGAGACTGTGCCACTTCTGGGTCCAGAAAGGTTACAAAACTAAATGCTCGAAATGGCTTAGGCACAAATACATCTGTCACTTGACCGAATGCACCAAAGTATTCTCTCAAATCATCAGCTGTTATGTTTTCAGTGCAACGTCCAACAAACACCTTACGGTGTGATGCAGATGATCCCTCTTTACTGTTTGGTATACGTACATCACACCACCGTCCATCAATCATGTGGCGCCGAGCTAGCACTTTTGCTTGTGCATCAATATCGGCAAATTTTACAAACCCAAATCCCTTAGAGAGTCCAGTACGGGCGTCACGTTTAACTTGCACCATTAGAAGTTCCCCGAAGGTTTGAAAATAGTCTCGCAAAGCGTCTTCTCCGGTGCGCCAGGGCAAGCCAAGCACAATAAGGTCCGAGGGTGGCGGTGGTGGTGGTGGAGACGGTGCGCGGCCACGGGGGAACGCACACCAGTAGCGCTGTGCCGCCCAACCTCCCCGCGGTGGCCACAGCCGCTCGTCTGCCAACCGCAGTCCACGCAACCGCCCGCCCGCTCGGTATTTAAGGCCGCTGGCGCCCGCGAACTGAGCACGTAATGTACTCAGCAACAGGGTTCCATCTTCTTCACATGGCAGTTCTATGCACTCAGCCTCCTCATCCTCGCCCACGAGCGCAAACTCGCCTGACATCCTCGGCGGCCACACGCGCGACCTTCACGCTTCACATGCCTCTACTCCTGCAGTCACGAATGAAATTTCGTTAGTGATCGATGCTTCGGAAAGCATTGTATCAGTTGCCAAAGTAAACCCGATTGGACTGTTTTCGATGTATTTTTTTTTTCTATTTTAATATAATGGCGTAATAGAAGCAGCCAAAAATTTATTTACGATTGTAGATTGACAACATCAAATCAAACATCGGCTCTGACGTTTAAGTCAATAAAGCTGTCAAATTATGTAACCTAACCATTGTCAATATCTTTGTGCATTCGTGAGATAGCGCTGCGTGGAGATAGCTTTCGAGTTTTGCGCGGGAAGTGGTATGTTACAAAATGTATTATGATGTCTGTGCTGGACTGAACTATTCGTAAAACAAACAAGTAGCTACAACCTACCTAGGTAAGTATTCAAATATAAATATATATGCACGGTATTACAGTATACAGACGAGAAAGACACATAGAGCAGTGACGTCGTGCTTTCAGATATCGTCGTGCTTTGATATCTGTACACAGGCATAACTAAATCATCATAATCAGCCTCATGACGTGCACTGCTTGCCGAGGGCCTCCTCCATTCATTTCCATGATTATTTGGGGGAAATGCCAAAAATCGCCACGCTTGGTAAGTGGGTTGGGCGATCGCAGTGGCGTTGTAGTTTTACTCAGAGAGCGCTGGAGCCCATTCTCCGGAGAGCTCCCTCAGTCGCCTCTTACGACCCCCAAAACGGGAAAAGTTGGGCTGGGGTGGTGACACATGTATCACCGTCGTCGCCATACGGCACCACACGGCATACTACATTATACAGGAATAACTAAATTGTAGGACATTGGGGTGGGTGTAGGTTGGGGTGGAATAAAACTTCACAATATTTCGTTCATAGGTAGGTAAGGTGCCCTACTCTTACATAAGAACGTTAAAACGTTGTAATTTTCTCTTCCTTTTTCTTTAACTACTTTTAAACATACCCTTGCTACAGCTTAGTCATAAGGTGAATTAGCTCTAATTACTTCTTATCATAGACAAAAAATCTAAATTCTGAGAAGTTGGTGACGTCGTCGGCCCCGTCGGTGGCATTGTGAACATGTTCATATCGGGAACTTGAGAAAAGTCCGACGGCACGGGACGCGGTGGTTGGGGTGCGTCTTCGATATCGCAATGTGACTCCTCCTGCCACGGGTGAAGGTTTGGCGCTGGTATATTCAAACAGGACACCACTTTATTGCTGTAAAATCAATAGGTGAATTTGTAAATCAGTAAGTATCATGGCAAGATTTTTGGCGGATATGAGTCAATAAATAAAATAATATCTATTTATTCGATTGATCAATAATAGGATGTTCCTTTCCTGTTATACCTACCTAACTAGCTCGTTAATGAAGTAAGTATTTCTACTTATACGTGTACCCAACACATTATTTTGATCCTATCCGATCAAAATCTTCTTATATCTAGTGTTTGTTCCGGTTGACTATCTTGCGTGGCTAGACCGAGAGTCCGCGTATTGCCATTACGAAAAGAAGAGCTGACGGCAGTGTCCAGCAAGTTCATTTAACTCGAGTAAGTACTGTCGATACAGTGACCGGGACGCACAGCTGAGTCCGCAGAACAGAAGAAATAGAAAACACTTCGAAACTTCTTCACTTCTTGTTAACGAGTTTTGTGCACCTAAGCGGCGCGGCAAGACGATCGGCGGGTGATTCAGAAATATCCTTTTAGGCCAAAGTCTGTACTGTTTCTGTAGGCCATTTTGAGTACATTTCAGCAGGTGTCAATATTAATAATTAATGGGGTATTTCCGAACTACATGTGTATATAGGTAAGTGAAAAAAAGTTGCATTGGCTTGGAAATATTTCAATACTGACTGCGGCCCCGGCAGCTGTAAAGCACGGCGCTGAACCCTGTCCACGCCATCCCCGTGCGCGCACAGCAGCCAGGCCCACGTCCCTCGGCGGATCTCCACCAGCTGATCTGTAAAGACACAAACCATAGGTATATCATTAACGATCGAAGAATCCTAACTGAGACTGTGTGTGGAAGTAAGTAGAATAAATATATAGGTAGACTAAAAGTGACTTATGTCATTAGGTTATCGGTGATATTAGGATATCACACACAAATCTGGATGGGTAAATTTTTACAATGACAAAAACAATTATTACAATGCTACTTATTTAATTTAGACGTACCTAGAATTACGTGTAGAGATCTTAGATAGAGATAGATAGAGTTCGATAGACCTGTGGGACATGGTGAGATATTAAAAAAAAACTACCTGGAGTGAAGGCCCCGGGCTGATTAGGATGTTCGAACCAGAAGCGATCCGCGCGTCGCCAGTAACGCAGCTGTGTGGCGAACAAGCAGGCGATAGTGTCACCTACTACCGCCTTCTTGCCCCTGGGCCTTTCCGCCAGCAGCGCCGGGTACAGCTCTATCTCCTCCACGGAGTCGTAGAGTTGACGCAGCGTCACTACCGACTGACGTAAAATGAAACAACTTATATACTTTTGTGTTAGCAGCTCAGCTCAGACCTAAAAAACAACTAAGTACACCAGCAATCCAAAATTGACGTTTAGAATAAAACGAGACGACAAAGTAGACGACACCCAAGAGTGTAAGTAAGATAAAATATTTCCTGTCCCTTACTACGTAGCAGGGTATTTCTGGATCCAAACTGACCAATTAGTAGTAAAAATGACAGTTTGGATCCAGAAGTACATCATTTTCCATACATTTTGATGAGAAAGACACAGACTGATTTGAGGTTAGCAGCAACCTGCGCAACACTGATTTATGGCACAAAACAATGAATAGATCGGTAAAAGCATGGTGTCATTACATAGCTGATCAGCGCTAGCGACATTTTCCGAAGAACACGGATAATAATATCATCGTGTATTTTATTTATCGAAATATAAGTATATGGAGGAAATCTGGCCAAAAAACTTCTTAGCCTCAGGAAGACAAAGGTTTAAGACTGACTTTTAGTTGGAAACGTGAGGAAGCGCTAAACGATAATGCCTAGGTCTCCAAGATAATTAAGCCCTTGTCACTGGAGATAAAACACCAACAAAAAAAAAAAAATGTCGACATGGTGTATAGGTATTATTAAAGACGATGGATTCTTAACTTATTGTCTCTTCATTATTATTGTCTTTCAAATCATGAATTGTAATCGAAAGTGGAAAAGTGGTAGGTGCACACCAAAAGAGATTTAGGAATAGGTACTGACGTCGTGGGTCATGTATTCTTCCAAGTCTGGGAAAGTCTTTGGGACGGATAGGCCGCACAGTTTACGATACTGGACGTAGGGTTGCAGGCCTCCGACACGACCCTTGCTTATGTCGTTAGATACTACGTCAGTAGCAAGCTGCAGGTTGCTCAAGGCGCGTTCTCCCATCTGCAATATTAACACAGAATACATTTGGCAGTTGAAATTTACGTTAAGGAGTGTCTATAAAGTCTACCTAAGTAGGTAAACGTCTCTTCACGTTTCAAGGAGCCAATGGTATGTTATTGATTTAATGGCATCATCATCATCATCAGCCCATATTTGTCCACTGATGGAGAAGCCTATGCCACTGTGATCTGTTTTCGGTTTCTCGCGTTAATGGTATAGCGTTGTGGTATGCAAAGGTTCTGGTATACATACGTATTATAGGTGTAGTCTATGTCATTATACATTAAGGTTAATTTTTTACTTGTCGCATGAGGCCAAGAAAGTGGTGAATCTCTCTTCGAACGCACCTATACATATTAGTGACGAAAGGTTTGTTCTCAGTGGTATTTATTTATTTATTTTGGGAAGCCAACAAGACATACACATTTACATTCAATAAAAAAAATATATACACTTAAACATTATATAGTGCTGTCTTAATTAGAGGCTAACACCGAAAGACAATATAGTTAGCTAAAAAATATATGTGCATATATGAAAAAATATATAAGTACGTATTGAAATAGAATATGTTATAGTTACGTCAGGGTCGACCAATTGGTCGATTTGTGCTGCTGGCTGGACGGTAGCGCCGCGTGTCAGGCCAGCCAAGGTACCGTTCAGAGCCAGGGCTCCCGTCCGCAAAGTAAAGTCCACCACATTGACACGCTCTGCCACACGGCCTTGTGCATCATATTTACTGTGGATAAGTTCATTTACTTATGAAATCCTAGGTGCTATCTAATATCTGCTTTGTGAATATTACGCCAACGTTACCTCTACCTATTTGAATTGTAAGTGTTTATAAAATAGAATAACAACACATTGAAACATTGAATAAAAATTATCTATGCTAGTGGTTCAGGTGTGTGACCAGCGGTTTTACCATTTAACCCGGTTCCGTGGGATTTTCAGGGTAAATTCAGATTGTATACTATCCCACCAAGTTTCGCCAAAAACCATTCTGCAAATTTTCTATGAGGTACTAACAAACATACACTTTCACAAAGATTCGCATTTATATTAACAGTAGGGTTTGTGTATACTCGTATTAATAGATCTTAATAATAGCTCATCTACATGTTTTTGTTCAATCAAATCACCTGCGTGTGTCTAAGTTTGTCTTTGGGTCTTAGATCAGAATTTCCATCTAATTATAAGTTAATAGAAAAGCTCACTCAAGTCTGCCCTCCTGCATGGAGTGGAACCATCGCATAGCCACGCTAAATTCTAAGTAGGCGGCTGGTTCCAGTTTTGGGTCGTAGTCGTCTACATGCTCAGAGTGAAGACCCGGGTATACTACGCCCCACCATTGTAGATACTCCTGTCCTGAAACGCAAACAATCACCCATTAACAAAACCATCAGCCATTAGCGTTTCTTATTGTGATAATAAGATGAAACCGGTTAATTGAAAAGGTGGTGTAGGTATTGATGCTTTTGTAGGTATAGTATTTTTATATGTAATATTTTTAACATGCCTTTGTTGAAGCTAATTCTCGTTGAAATAATATGATCAATGGATTCACTACCTGCATCTGTGTATTTAGTTAACTTGATACTTACCCAACAGCTCAGTAAAGGTTTCATAATAAATGATGTGTTGGAAGAGCGCGGTGTTGATGTTCCGAGCGGTGCGAAAGAGGCGTTCGTCGCTCCAGCATGGGTTGAGCAGCTCCAGTTCTCGCGCCAGGGCATTGTGGTTTCGGAACCACCATAGGAATACGATATTTACGCCCAGGATCGTGTTTACTCCAGGATTCACTGTGGAACATTCCAGTTTTTTCTATATATTTATTCCCGCGTCTATTCTCGTCAAGATTACTAGGTACCTACTAACAAATTATTTCAATGGAATCATAATGAGGTTGACTAGACAAGTTTAACGGAGTTTCTCTTATTTTTTAAGGTAACTTACCGAGGCTATGACATCTGGTTTCTCCCCTCGCTCGCTGGTTAAGTAGACAGAGAGGCGACCCGTCCAGTGGCCACTCTTTGCCATCTAATGACTGACTAAGAAGCTGTCCACCTATAAAAGATCGTATTTTCTGCGTCCCATTTTTACTGCTCCCGTATACCAATGATAATTCGATCATGGGCAATGCCAGGTTCAGGCGTTCGGGTGACAATGATCTTGGAGCACAACCCAACTGCTGGAATGTGATTGGTCGCGTTTGATTCAGACAACGCACGTTGCTCCGCCGCAAGTGGACGTCGTCACTTGGTACATAGATAGGTAAGCAGCGCGGATCATTCTGCCCCCCAGGTTGACAACAAGTGCGAGTCACTACCACAAAGTTTACCGTGTCGTGCGCCGTTGTAAACTCTCCAGCTAGTGCCACCATCGCATAAGTCATCATCTGAGTGTAATACGAGCTGGACACGCGGCCGTCACCCATAATTGAAGTTCTAAGAAGACGTGCGTTGGGTAGGGGTGCTCCTGAAGCAGCGGCTGGCGCATCGAAATTGGCTCCAAAGCGCGGATGCAGCATTCGCTTGAAAGGCGTAAAAATCGCGCCTCTTGACGGATGATTCACGTTGTTGCATGTACCATCATCCCGCCGACCTTCATGTTTGGAACACGGTTCAACATCAATTGCACACCATCTGATGAGATAATTTTATTAGAAGTATACTTGAGGTGCTTCAGGTAATATTATAATGGTGTGTTTGTGTTTTTGATATTTTTCTGTTAGCATTAAGGGTCCTTCCATCCTTCTCAATTTGTAAACAAAAACTATTTTTTGCAACAATCCCTTTCGTATTGGAAGAAATTCATTTATGTTTGTATGTTGTCCTAACCCCTGCCACTTACAATGACATTTTCATAATCGTTGCATGATCTTGATTTTGCAATTTCTAAAAGATCCTCCGGACGCAACAATTTAAGATTCTTACTTGAGTCAGTATATTTGACCTTTATGAGGTTTTCCCTAGCCGTGCCCTGGCTGTGCTAACGGTAGCAACCGCTCGAAGAAAGAAATGATAAGACAACATAAAGCTTCGCGATTCGTTGAAACACGTGTGACATAACAGTCCACCTGCTACTGCGTGTTACTTATTTTTTGTCACCTCTTTCTTGTCGCGCATGCTAGGCCTTCTGGTAGATCTCTTAAAGCTATGATGTCTTACGTGAGTAAACCGCTGACGTTGTACTGGTCTATCTGTTGTCGCGTGAGCCGTTTACCAGAGAAATTGTCATAGTATTCAGCGTTTGCAACAGCCATCATCAACCACATCCATACCAACTGCATTAGCGACATATTGCTTATTTCTGTGTCACTAAATTGTGATGAATCACTAAATTATTTTAGTGGCTCCCACTTGTTAACACTGGAAAGGAAATAAATCACAGTTAGGTACGTATGCATCTGGAATATTTTGTTTAACAAAGAACCCAAATAAAATTTTCGGGACTTTACATTATAGTAGCTCAGAAACTGGCATTTATTATAATTCATACTTAGTACTTATATACGTATGTTTTTATCTTTTCAATACTGTTTGTGATCCACAATAACCGGAAGGAAATTGGAAGTACGTGTACCTGCTTGCTTTCAGACCCCGTGGGAATTTCACGATAATTCAGATTACAATTTTATTCAAGACCTATTCAGTGGCGTCTGTGGTACAGTTGGACGGCAATGGGCTCACCCCCTGTCACGTTGGGGTAAATATGCTTGGTGAACCGTGGACATTTGCTTTAGCATGCCTCTACCTACCCGGCGTGAAAAGGCGTGAAATGTATTATTTTTTAGAGAAGTTTTAATTTTACCAAGTTTCGTCAAGATAGGTCTTTTTCAGTAGTTTTTCCGTGAAGAAGTAAACAAACATACACCCACATCGCACATTTCTCGCATTTATAAGGACCTTAGAAATGCAAAAAAATATAAGGACTTTACGAGTATATAAGGTTATTAGATAGGTACAACCTGTAATTACTTACATATTATTTATCTACATAATATGTTGAGGTATTATATGCAGTACAGTTAGGCAGAAACAATTGCAATTAACAGAGATTCGATTTCTAATTATTATTATAATCTAGGTGCTTGGTAATTATTCAACCTAGGTAAAAAGGTTAAGCCACCTACTTACCAATAGACGTTTCAGAACAATCCATAAAAAGAACACAACTTTTTTCATTCAGGTCACTGACGTGATTAAGTACACGTACCTACTAATAGATAATGCTTT
>SJJU01005416.1:0-16257 GCA_012932125.1 Conopomorpha cramerella
AAAATCTACTATATAAAAATAAGTCGGGTTTTCCTCCCTGACGCTATAATTCCAGAACGCACGAACCGATTTCCACGGTTTTGCATTCGTTGGAAAGGTCTCGGGCTCCGTGAGGTTTATAGCAAAGAAAATTCAGGAAAAAAAATCAACAGAAAAGCGGGTAAACGAAACGAACCCATCTGGTGGCGAAACGGAGTTCGCCGGGTTTGCTAGGATCTCATAAAAATCTCCTGTTAAAAATGTGGCCCAGTCCCACTTCCAAGTATTCTTGAACTAATGCAGAAAAGCTCAACTTATGTGTTGTTTAAAATTGAACAAATCCAATAGAACTTGATCTTTGGGATAATATAATCATCAAAGAACGCTTCATAAAATATCTGGGCTTAAAACTCAATGATCCTTCCGAAGAAAGATAGTGTATTATAAACGTTTCCAAGTCTCCAGCCTCGAACTAAGCTCAGTATTGTCGTCGACGCTTGCTTTATGTACAACTCTGAAACGAAACAAAAAAAATAAGAGAAGACAGCTGGATTGTGACAGCACAGCGCTCTCTTTCTCATTCTAGCAAATGGCAGTTATGAGCGACAGCCAAGGTCTTTACTCTTCGGGGGTAAAACTCTTTAACAGATAGGCAAGAGTACTGCGCCATGCACGAGTAATTCATTCGAATTATCTTTGTACAGTCAAGCACTATCTGAGCGACACAAAATAGGTATATTTTTATAATTGATGGATTGTCAATATTTTCGTACATGAAGTGTCAAACTTTGACATACCCTACCTATTATTACACAAACTTCAAATGAACGAAGTGTTCACCACACATTCACGCCTTGACTACTGTCGAATCAAAAAGAACCAACATCTTATGTCACTTTCGCACAAAGCTATTGTTACACGTTTATAAAACGTGCTCTTGAAGAGAAAAAAAAACAAACACAGAAACATCTTACCCAAATGTGTTCTGTCAGTGAAGTTCGGGTAAGCTTGGTGATAGAGCTTGATTATGTAGACATGCTCAATGGTGACCACCCCAGCGAGGTAGTCTTCCATGGAGCCCGCAACGCGGCCGTCTGCGTCGCTGCTGCTCTGGTGTACCTAGTTGAATTAAGGGGTTATGATGGTTGGTTGGATGTTAGCCGTGTGGTGACGGCGAATAGAATACATATGTCACCACCCCAGCCCAACATTTCCCGTCATGGGGGTCGTAAGAGGCGACCGAGGGAGCTCTCCAGAGAACTGGCAGCAGCGCTCTCTGTGAGTTAAACCACAACACCACTGCGATCGCCAACCCGCCTGCCAAGCGTGGCGATTACTGCATTTCACCCCCAAATGACGGATCTCATTGGGGGAGGCCCTCGTCCAGCAGTGGACGTTATGTGGCTGACGATGATGATAATGATGGTTGTTATGTTATTACTAAACCCCGTTATCTATGAAGGATTTTGGCGGCAACTGTTTTTAGTGACGGTACCCCGGTGATAGTATAAATAATTAATTACAATGTACACTCGGGAGCAATGAAATCGAGTCAGTTTACTACTGGTTGAAGTAATAAACTGACTCGTTTTCATTGCTCCTGAGTGTATATTACTAGAATGAATAAGGACGAGTTAATAGATAAATATGACACAAAATACGACAAAAGTTTTTACACACATAAAATGTCTAGGGTTGTTGCTATCTCTTTCACACAAACATGCGCTGATTCAGGCCTTATGTTCTAAGTCCTACATGTAACAATTAGTATTAGGTAGGATAGATAGTTGGATATTATTGTACGAATTCCCAATGGGGAATTTTGCTCTGACGTTTTTCTGTCAGATTTTCATCACTGTCGAACTTTGTTTGGAAAGTTTGACAGCAATGATTCTCCGCCCGAAAATCTGTCAGAAAAAAGTCAAATAAAATTACCCATTAGGTCACTCCTTTTTAATCATGTTTGAAGGCTCATACTACTGGGACTTGAATACTAATACTAGACTTTTTTTAGGTATCAACATTTTTCAGGTTCAACCCCCGTACCACGAGGTCTTATTTTCGCTGTGTGACAGGGATTGCGCCACTAGACGAGTGGTATAGAACTGTCAATGTCGCACAGCGTGACAATATTACTTCAAGGCCCCATGGTACGTAGCCTCGTCATAAGTAACCTAGGATACATGTTGAAAATGATTCTGCCCACTCCACGAGGGATTAGCGACTTTACATTTCACGGCGATGGGCTCACCCTCTGCCACGTTGGGTTAAATACGCTTGGTGAACCCTGGGTATTTGCTTTAGCAAGTGCCTCTGCCTACCCCTCTTTGGGATTAAAGGCGTGAAGTGTATTTATTTTTTATTTTACATTTCACGTAGGGCGCACCTCATAAAGTCTTCCATCAGGGAATCTCGCTTGTCGCGCTGCGTACTCGCCAATAGCTTGCAGTGTCGCGTAGTTACTGATACTCTTGCGGGCATAGCGCCACGGGTACAGAAGACGATCCTGAAATAAGTTAACCCTTAATCAAACAAAGGCTAGTATATTGCCACTTGACCAACACATACTTTGAACCCTATTGAATGTCTTCACTGGTATTATCTAAAGATTCCAGAGGAGTTAACAGAGAATAATCACAAAAGGTATGTGACACTACAGGACACACACATACCTATTTCAACATTAAACAATAATTTCACATTGTGCTTAAAAGGTTTTATGATAAACATCACCCGGGTTTATGTGGTGGAGTCGGTAATTAGAATAACAAACGTCAATAGAGTCCAAAATCCATCACAAAAATATCTAACCTTGTCTGATTAAGGGTTAAGGGTGCGTTCGAGAGAGATAATGCGTTCTGTCATCGAATGGTTGGCTGTTTCTAAGTACACACATCAAAAGTGTCTAGGAATCAAGTACATTTTAGAAGATTACAATCAAGAATATATTTTACAAAAAACTGAATTCATTCGTAATTTATTCAAACCGTGGTGATAAGTCATTGATACAGGCATGGGGAATTAGGTAGGAGACCAATCCAGAAGATTAGATTTGATTTAAATAAATTAGATTTTTTAGAGCTAAAAATGTTCTTGAACCCTAGACACTTTTGATGTGTGTAGTTGTTTTGTGATTGCTTCCATGTTTCGGATGGCATGTTAAGCTGTGTCTCAGGGACTAAGGCCCTCGGGTGGCTAGAAAATGTCTCCCATTTGAGCCGGTCACATATAAATAAATAAATATTGTACAACAACACACACATTGCCTTCATTCCATGTTAAGTAGCTAAAGCACTTGTGTTACGGAAATCAGACAACGAGATATATTTACTTATTTTTTTTTTCATTTAAATATATACTTATATAAATCAGATCCAACAAGTGCTTAAAAGTTGATCACCTAAGCACCTGTCAGCGGTGGGAATTGAACCCACGACCCTACGGAGCAGAGGCAGACATGCTGACCACTACACCAACGAGCCCGTGTCACCATATACTTCATAAGACTACTGACTAGGCTGAATAAGACAGAAGACACGATTCTATCTACGTTACTGGAACAAAGAAGCTGGCAAGTTTGAATCGTGACTATACATTTGGTTCGTACCTCCCTACCTATTTTGTTTACTAGTTAATTCAATTCAAATATTTTATTTTCAGACATAAGCCCATGAGTGTTGTAACTCAATATTGTTCACCGGGTATATAGGCGCGAATATAATCAAATACAAGCTCGAGCTTACCTTTGTTATACCTATATACCCGGTGAACTATATTGAGTTATAATGTATGTGCGCGTTTCAATAAAAAATTACCCATGAGTGTTGTAAATTAAACAAAACAAAACAAATAAAAAATATTATATGTATTATTGTGTATTAGTAATTAACTTAAAACTAAAAATGTACATGTTCATGTTTACAATTTAGTTTTGACCCATTATTTTTTTTAAGTGCAGCTCGGAAAACATTTTGTTACTAGACATAATAATTATGTACAACGGTGATGTGCTCAGCCTTCACGGGGTAGAGGATCTCACCTGCAGTGTGAAACACCTAACTGGTCTGATTATAGTACCTACAGGATACGAATATCTAGGAAGCTGATGGGCGCTGTTTTTAACCCTACAGTATGAGCTTTATTCTTGGGGCCAATTGGCAAAATGTTGAATCAGCTGATAGACTTTGTATGAAGAGTTGAAAATAATGAAATTGTCTGTTTCTATTTATTGGCATTCGCCAAAAGTCAATCTGTAGGGTAAGTAGAAACAGATATCTGACCTTCGTCTTCTTAGGTTTCTTTATTTCCCTGTGTTTGATACTCTCTTAGCCCCATTACGTAGTCAGTTTTATTAGCCAAATTACTTACCTTCTTAGGAATAAAACTAGCATGCAAATGGATCGCCATGGAGACGTCATCGCCGAGCTTGTCAACGTATTTATGAATGGCTCTCGCTTCGGCAGCGGAAAAATGCGTGTCTCCAGGGTAGAACTGCGAACACCGGTCTGGAGTCTTGGTCACGTCATCTGTGAGATATTTTTTATTATTAACTACTTGAACCCAACATGTGTTGTTGTAGTATCCTTTCCAGTTAAGATACCACTGTAAGAAATACCTGAATAATCCAATATCGGCTCGCTAGCTCACCAACTATGTGTTCATCGTGCGGCGGTTGACAGCCGTGTCACACTCCCGCATCCCGCGTAGTAGGTAGCACGAGACGACAGAACTCATAACTTAGACCAACATCAATGTAAGGCTAATACACTACAGTTGTCATGTCTTAAGTATGAATAATTATTTAGAGTTAAGGGCGTCTGTGGCCCAGTTGGTCGGATACTTGACTTGTAACCGGGAGGTCGCGGGTTCGAGTCCGGCTACTGGACGTGTATCAATGGGACTCTGAAAAGTCTATGTACGCAACGCAACGCTCGTACGGTGAAGGACAACATCGTGATGAAACCCGCACATCACAAGGTATGTGAACCCTATAACGGCGATGGGCTCACCACCTGTCACGCTGGGTTAAATACGCTTGGTGAACTGTGGGCATTTGCTTAGCAAGTGCCTCTGCCTACCCCGCTTTGGGATTAAAAGGCGTAAAGTGTGTACTATTTAGAGTTAGTAGGTATACTTTTCAGTACAATTTTTAGGCAACTTCAAAAAAAGTTTTCATGTTTGTTCGCGGATAACTTTGTAGTTGATGAACCGATTTTGCAGATTCTATTTTCTTCTTTGTTGGAAAGGAGATATTTCAAAGTTGGTCCCATGATAAGGAAATCGGGGTGTGATGATGGCGGACCAGATAAAAAGGGGGAATTTTAAAAAATCGTAGAGGTTACTAGTAGTTACATAATATATACGTACATATGTAGTAGGGTTACTCGATCGGTTCTTTTTTAATTCAAATTATCTCAGGGCATATGGAGAGAATGGATGAAAGTCGATTGACGAAAGAGATTTATATGGGTGATGTAATGGGCCGGGTGAGTAGAGGTCGCCCGAGAAGGACATACATTGACCAGATTGGTAATGTCATGGCGGAAGGTTGTGAAAAGTACTCGAAACCGGAGGTCATGTATGAAAAGATGTATGAATCTAGATGAATAGAAAGGGGTATGTCAGGACCGTGACAAATGTAAATCTGTAGTCTCTGCCTACCCCTCTAGGAAACATGCGTGAAGTGTATGTATAGTATGTATGTATCTCAGTTTATTTTTCGTATAAACCTTTCGATCACTTTTTAGGAGAAAAGCCAAAAAGTTAGCACATCCTAAATTGTTAAGTACTTGACTTAACGTTTTGAGATGCATCAGATAAGATTACTTTATAATATGCTTAGTACTTAATGATAATGAAACTGTTTATCTACTTGAAAATCATCGGTATCGTATCATTCATAATCATAAAACATGAAATTGCAAAATGGGTACCAGACCAGTTAAACTAATTGGTTTTGGAGTGTTTTATGTCAAAATTTTGTTGATTTCTTGATTTATTTAAAAAAAAGGTATTGCTAATAAAAATAATTGCGTTTTACCCATTAGGTGACGTATTAACATCAATTCAAAGATTATTGATATCTGTAACAGTCTCGACATACTTACCGATTACACCCTGTATAGGAATGCATATAAGCTGACCTTGCCAATGATAAGGGAAATTCCGATTGATATGCGTTCCAAAGCATTTATGATCATCGCCAGCCTTGTCTATATTCTTGTGCCATTCGCTTGGACGGTGGTTCTTGGCAGCCGTCTCATTCCTGCACCATTCCTTAACATCTATGGGAGGTAACGAGGCCAATTCCTGAGTAAAGGTAATACCGTCGGGATTCCCCATTGGTATTAGGTACCTGGAAAGAAGAAAATGAGAAAAATACATCTCGAAGCAGAACGAACCTGTGTTCTGCTAAAAATCAGTGAATATGGCCCCATCACCTGGGGGCCAAGTAATCTACACTCTTGTAGTTGCATTGCTCTCGTAGTTGCTTTCAAGACTATGAAAGGAATGAAAACTGGAAAAGCGGCAGGGTATGATAAGATTTCGTTGGAGTTATGAGGGCTGGTGGTGCGGTGGTGGCGAATCTGCTGTACCTTATTTTTAATGCATGTTGGCGATACGGCCGAGTACCAAGTGATCGGTGCAAAGCCGTAATCGTTCCACATTATAAGGGTAAGGGCTCACAGCAGGAGTGCAAACGCTTCCGAGGAATCAGCCTTCTCAGGGAAAAATGTATGCAAAAATGTTGATCGAAAGGGTAATACGTGAGAGACTGATGAAAAAATCTGGGATGTACAAGCTGGTTTTAGGAATGGAATGGGATGCACCGACCAAGTCTTCTCTTTGCGCCGGTGACGGAGAAGTTTTTGGCTAAAAACCAAAAGGTTTTCTGCGCTTTTATGGACTTAGAGAAGGCTTATGATCCCAGGTGGGTACCCAGGAATGAGTTGTGGACCTTGCTGCTGTCTCGGTTCAGGTTTGACAAGACCTTGGTACGGGCTTTGAAATCACTTTATAACGGTTCCAGTGACAAATGGAGATCTGTAGTCTCTGCCTACCCCCCGGAAGACAGGCGTGAAGTGTATGTATGTATGTAATATTTTATGTAGGTACCTACTTTGTTTGAAATTGTGGTCAGAGATATGCAACTTTCCAAGTACGTATTTATTTTATTGGCAGACTATCACAGAGATAAGTTGAATTGAATGACGAGCCATGTAACAATTTTTATTGTTTTCGGTTAAAACAAAAGTGTGTAAACATATCTATGTTTTTATAATTTAATGACACATTTCCAGCCAAAGACGATACACAAGTACTACTTTTATTTGTACCTACTAAGTACGATAAGTACAATTTTATGTTTTTGTTTTGATGAGACATTGTCTACATATTGCTTCGATGACTGACGTCGTGACGTTAGAGTCAGTTTGTTTGAGATTTTTATTTTTTGTTAAAAAAATATTACTAGCTAACCCGGCAAACGTTGTTTTGCCAGATTACAGTATTAACAGTGTTTTTTCTGCTATTATATGTATGTATTATACATATAAACCTTCCTCAAGAATCACTCTGTCTGGAAAAGTTGGACAGGGGTGATGACACATGTATTCTACTCGCCGTTATTATTTAAGTATTTAGGTATACTTATACATACAGAGATTAAAATACCCACCAATCGTAATCATTGAAGAAAGGTAGTTGATAGTTAGCGTCATGAATAAGTCTCTCAGCCAAATCCAGTATCGCACTTGCTGCTCCCCACGCCATACCGTTTAATGCTGGAGAAGAAGTAAATATTATAAAAAAAATGGACGTCTGTAAAGTCTGTTTACGGACGGCAGTATGACGTGACAAAATCAAACATTGCAGTAGTAGTAGTACATTCGCTTGCGGAACGGGACAGTGACGTCATCTTTTTCGTGTATGCAGCCCATAGTATTGAGTTATTAAACGTTGACAAAACTTATGTCAAATAACTTGAAAGAAAAAAGAACCGACTTCAACCATGTACATTTTACAGATATGTGGTTTTCTCATTAATACCATTTGTTGAAACTGAACCAATTAATAGGATCAAACGGGAGGCATCAGCTTTCAAATAAAAAAATGATCATGCAAATCGGTTTACCTGGTTAAAAGTTTTCAGGTAACATACATAAAAAAGACCAAACATACCGACAAATTAAGAACCTCCGCCTTTTTCGGGTCAAAGTCAAAATTCTTTATTTCATCGTTATCAGTTAAAATTAAACGATGAGGATCAAAATTAACTCAGGGGCAGAGGGTTGGCGGCGGCTTACTGCTGCTTAATGGTTAGGCAACACCACGTTGGTGCAACCATTTTGAATACTACCGAGAAGTGTAGCACACGGTTACATTTCGCTTTACAATCTTAATTTTAATACATACAATAAAAAATATATTTTCTTTTAATTATTTATATTAAGATTGTGTTCTCGTCAATAATCTTAATATTATTTTTTATAACATATAACGTCAGTGTTCATAAGTGGAAAGCTTCTTTCGACGTTCAAAATACCAACCTATAAAATATACACTTCACGCTTTTAATTCCAAAGCGGGGCAGGTTGAGGCACTTGATATAATATAAATTCATGCGGTTACCAAGTATATTGAATCCAAGATGATAGGGGTGAGCCCTGCCCTGTTATATGGTATGCGACTTTCTTCACGATGTTGTTCTTCACCGTATAAGCGTTGCATATTGAAAATTATTATTTGAAAATTAATGCATCATACTGTGACCAAAACAACCTCACCTCCAACGATTAGTATCCCGGGTTTGCGAGGCCCCTTATCGCTTCTAAGCTCTAACGCCAACAAGGATCTATTGCCATAGGTTCGAGGTGTCAGGATTTCCAACTTGACCACTTCGGGGTCCTCATTCGCTAACTTGTGAGCTGCTGACACCATCTCATTGTAGCTTATGTAGTTATTGAATCTTTGCTTTATGTTCGCGCTTCGTAATGTCCGCAACTGGTGGCCGGACCTAAGTTTGAATAAGTATTTATTTAAAATATAAGAGTAGTACAGGAGAATAAAGTAGCAAATGGTTTAAAAAGTAAACTATGTATCTATTTCGTGGATCAGATTTCACTCTACCTCTATAAACTATTTGTCTCTTACGGTCTCTCGCTTATCTACTTCTCGAAGGGAACACTTCTCTGGAGAATACGGTGTTGACGACGAAGAATAGATACCGTGGTCTGAGTATGGTTAATTGGAACCACAGACTGAAGGTTAGGTATATTACCTGGGTTGCCTGGCTCGACCATAAGAACAAATTAATATCAGATAACAGCTGGTGTTTGTGCAATAAAAGCTCAATAGATTTTAGTTAGTAGGTTAGTTCGCTAGCAAAACTTACTGTTTGAAATTTCTTGGTGGGAAAAGGATCATGAATAGAGCACCACAGAAATATAAAAATCCTATGAGGTAAACTTTGATTTGCAACAGCATTATCAAATGTTGAATTCTTTACTTATTTGTTCAGCGACGTAAATAATTCACAAAACACAACAAACAAACTTAGGAAAACTCGAAAACATAATTGGCAGAAGTGGCAGAAGTAAACGTAATTTGCGACAACTTTTAGTTCTCAGAAGTTTGACTCTTTTGGCATAAACTGGTTAGAAACTTCTTTGTCTTTAGTTCTACAAAGACAAAGTCATGGTAGAAGTTGACACTGTCAAATCTCAAAATGTGTCAACAAAATATTATGCCCCGATTTAGATTTTTGTTATAATGAGAACTTCTTTATTTTTTATATTACTATTCAACATTTTACAGATAGTTAGTACAGAAAAATACTGTAATGGAACTGAAAAGTCGGACGATAGCTGCCCTTTGTCATGTAAGTTACTCTTCTGTCTTGGCAGTAATTTCATAGTAGTATGTAGGTATCTGTATGCAGGCTGCATTCATTTGAGTCTGGTTGCACGCTATTATATCCGTGTCGCAAAATAAGTTGATGTTTGTTGTTACTTACTCTGTTAGTACGTTACGTTCCAACAACGTGTTTATTTTGTTCATAGTTTTTCGTCGTAAGAGAGCTCATATAGAATATAACAGATGGAGGGCGAAATCGTCTCCCACTTCGGAACAGTTCATTGTAAAAATCCCTGATGAAGAGATCACTCCAGCCACTCAAAGCGTGAAGGGAGTAATGGCTGTGAACATATTGCCACCGGCGCTGGTAACCGAGAGGATTGTGGTGGGCGGAGCAATGATCCCCCCGCGCACTCCCCGCTCAACGCTTTCGTCACCTAAAGATTATACTAGATTTAGGCCTCCTGCTGATGGACCAATCACAAGCATCGAAGGCTTAATGATGCCGGACGCCCCAACGGCTCCATCTAGTCAGTTTGGAGTTGACCTGTACAAGCCAAGTAACAGTTTTTTTTTGTTTTAAACTATATAAACTTATAGGCTCTTATCTCTTAAGTAACATCAATTTCATACATTTTCAGCTACTTTATCAGATTTAATCCAACTTCGCCACCCTATGAGAGACGAAAGTCCACCAGCAAGTCCCCAATTCTTACCTCGTACAGCGATCATACCAGCCCGTCAATTCGCTCCTATTACTCAAGTGGCATTTTCACCTGCAGAAGAAACATTGCCTCCCATTACACCTGGCTATCGAATGGTTAATATGATATCAGTATAAATAGACCTGATGTTAAGGCGGAATCTGGCGGGTCAAGTTTAGATCATTCCCATTTTTCAGTCGGCCGGTGCTTATGCGAATCAACCACCTGAACATGAATTTTACAAAAATGAAAGGGTCCAAATATTAGTGAAAAGATTCATTAATCGTTGGGCTTAATCATTCGCAGGAACAAAAAACAAAATGTGTGCACCTTGTATCGTTTAATCACTCGGTTTCGGCCCACGAACGTCGTTTCTTTTGCATTTTTTCCAGTTTATTTATATTTTTGTAAATAATTACTTAACAAGATACCAAGACCCACAACTTCATTAGTAGAAATTTGTATCGTATTATTGGGCATTTTTTATTTTGGCATTCGCAATGTGAAAACTATAATGATTTTATCACTAATTGTTTACAAAAAAATAACCTGCCTGATCCGCCTTTAGTATATTCGTTAGTTATTATGCAAATTGTCTTTAGGAAATTATGACTTGTCTTGACTATCTTCTTTTAGAGAGCAAATGAAAATGTGGTGACTAAGACAACATCAATGTACGAAACTGCACCAAGTAGAACACCGACAATGGAAATTGGTTTATTTGATGACATTGATCTTATACCAGACGGTCGCGTAAAAGATTACGTACTATCCAGAACGACACCGAAAAATGTGCCTCATCCTGTAACTCCGATTATGGATAACATCGACGATGTAGAAGACAGGAAGCCACATTTTCGTTTGATCGAGGACACGAAAAATTATTTTGATAACAATGTAGACAATCATGACATACACATAGAAAGCACGACGTTTATGGGCGGAGAGTACGACGATGATAGAGGAACTAAATTTACTGCAGATGATTTGGACAATCATACCGAACATAAAGATAAAAGTAATTACGTCGAAGTGACAGACGGAATTAATATAACTGATATGCGGTATAGTGATTATTCTGATGGCGAAACAGATAACATAACTATACACGATATCGAATACGGAGTTCACAGTGGTGGTGATAAAAAATCATCTGCCTTTGATCACGAAAGAAGAACACGCAAGGCTTGCTCATTACTGAAACTTCGGCCTATTGGTTTTAATTCTCCCCGCACTTTACCAGAGGTATGTAGTTTACAAAAGCGACTCAAATATTTGGTAAGATATCACTTTAACATAACACATCTAACAGAAAAACACATAGCAATAAATGCATTTAAGTATCGAATATCTTTGCTATGGTGTGTCTGATTCATCTTTTCTGCGACTTTCAACACCGAGTTCAAATTGACTTCTAGAAATACATGTTTCTTCCACTTAACATCAGCGCATTACATCACTCTAACACAATATTTTGACATAATTACAAACAGGCTACGGCTCAAGTTATATTGTTACTTGGCTATCAAATACGACTTGCCCATTGGAATTGAATCTGAGTGGTGTCAAGTTGAAGGATCGGTACAAAGTATCAAAATAAAAAAGTAGTTTATAGAGGAATTGACGGTTGCAATCGGAATGTTTCAGATAGTTCAACAGATGAAGAACTGGGCGGAGACTAGTCCTCTTGCAAAGTGGGTGGACATTACCGAGGGAAACCTCACTACAATGGAAAATCCTATCTACATGATGATAATAGATGATCCAAGTAGCGGTCAGATAGTCACGGCGAAGAAGACAGTTATGATTGTTGCAGGTTTAAATTTGATAATTATAATTCCCTTAGAAATAAAGTTACACCTTGACGGGTTATAGTAGAACCCGACCATTTAGCACAATGACGCTCCAAGATAGAAACATATAACGCATAACGCATATTTCATAACAGCAAATTACAGTGCATATTTGTCTTATGATGATATTTATGAAGCACGTACTAGGGTATTAGTAAATTGATTGATATACTTATACGAGTATATTCTCAGGCATCCAAGGCAGGGATCAGCACGCAGTGGCCGGCGCCCTCTACGTCATGTATCAGCTGATTGAACAGTCTGAAACGCACAGCGACTTGCTGCAGCGCTACCGCTTTTGGATCATTCCAGTCTTCAACCCCGATGGATACGCGTATGCCATTACATTCCCTGATGTGAGTTTGCAAAGGGTGTATTATTTTCTTTTTTTATTGCGAATGTTTAGGTGCTACTTACAGCGCAGCTGCTATTGGTGTTTTGAGAGCTTATATCTACTTATGAACTAAGAAGTGGAATTATTAGTCAGTGTAGTATTTCGTCCTTGATTCAGTTATTGATAAAATTAAGGTAGGAGTACTTAAGTTTTATAAATACCTATGGTCTCCTGAACTATTTTTGTGCTAATACAGAGTTTTGCACTCCTGTGTATTTTATCAATCACAAAACCATCAGATATGTTCATTAGCGCAATCTTTAGGGTTTTAATTCATTAGCATAATTATGTCCCCGCAGCGGCGCAACTGGTCAAAGAACCTGAAGCAGACGTGGGAGGTGTGCAAGGGCCGCGAGTACTGCCGCATGTGCGAGAGAGCTGGTCTTCGGTGCACGGTGCAACCTTGCTTTGGTGTCAATCTGGATCGAAACTTCGAGTACCAATGGATACCAAGTGTGTTGAATTACTTTTCCATTTGACTACTGCTTTACTTGTGTCTCTCACCATCATGTTGAGCCACCACCATTACCACCACTGCTTGACATAGGCCTCCACAAGTTACAACGATCAACTTCTAAATTAATTCCTTTAATACTTGTGCGTGTTGCAACTTCCTTAAATACACGCTGCTGTTCATTTTACCTTCAGAATAGTAAGTTTAGCAAATTTAACCGTCAATACCTATGAACGAGCTATTCATTAAAATCTCTACTCCACTCTTAAAATACAAAATTGTTAATTATTATTTTTGTAACCTGAAACATACAATTAGCCTTCACAAAATTCCTTTGTCACGTTGAACGTTCTCAGATGAGCAACTCCGCGCGGAGCACCCCTGTGGCGAGCTGTTCGCCGGCACCCGCCAGCTCAGCGAGCTCGAGACGCGCGCTTTTACGCACTACATGCACAAACAGCGGACGCCGGTTCACATGTTCATAGCTTTTAAAGAAGGAGACATATTGGTAAGTATAAGTCTTGAAGATTCTAAGTAGGTACTGGATCCCAAGGTGATTTTATTTCTTTCAGAATGCTATTTCACTGCTCTGCCGCCATTGACGTTTTCTGTACTGTTGTTTCAATGCGAATTAAAACTCAGATCCAAAAAATACGATTGTTTAGTCGATTGTCATGACAAGTTCGTTTGTCAGGCTGCCTCGCTTTCATGGGTTCTTGGTCAAACATACGTAACCATCTCTCAGCTATAAGCTTCGCGTTTTCTTCCCTAGATACTTCTTAGAATGTAACAACATGCATCAATGAACAGAAGTCTATTGTTGCGCAACGTTTCAAAGACTCGAGAAGAAAGTTGTTATATTTTTATTTCTAGTCTTGGAAATGTACTTAGTTTATGTCCCCAGTTGCCCAAACGGTCAAATCAATATATTCTATTAAATTCAAAATATCTTCAATGTTTGTCCCTGGTGGTGACCGAAAACGACTAGAACGTCAATGAGACGCCAATGAAACATTTTGAAACAATTGAACTTAGCAGACTTATCCCCAGGGCTTTAGGGATAGAGTCGACTGGCCAATGACAAAGCGAGTAGCCAGCACTGCAGTCCCGTACCAACTAAGTTGCAGTATAACACTTGCGGGAACATAAATCTACAGTCAAACACTACGGATTAACTATTCGTAGCAGGCCTTTGCAATGGGAACAAATCTATATAGGTATTGTGTTGATATGTGTTTTGTACGGAGGTACAGTTTAGCCGTGTGGTGACGGCGAATAGAATACATATGTCACCACCCTAGTACAACTTTTCCTGTCTTGGGAGTCGTTAGAGGCGCCCGAGGAAACCCTCCAGAGGACGGGCAGCAGTGCTCTCTGTGAGCTAAATGACGACACCACTGCGATCGCCAATCCGTCTGCCAAGCGTGGCGATATTGTCCTTTCCTCCCAATTGATCATGGAAATTATTGAGGGAGGCCCTCGTCCAACAGCGGCTGATGATGATGAAGACAGTGTCCGGCTGTGCATCAGAAATTTTAAAGTTCCAAATTGGAAGGAGAAGGAAAAATACAGTGCAATTATTACAAATTTCTAATAAAACTGCAGAGTATTAACTAATTTATTTAGTTATAGTTGTTTTATTGGATACACAAGTTTGGGCAACCTTTTTCATGTACATAGTCATTAATGATGATAAATTAACCGATCACAGTGGCGAGCAATTGGAGAGACCTATGTCAAGCTGAGGACAAATATGGGCTGACGATGATGATGATGAACCGATCTAAATCTAGATGAAAATCCTAGGACACCTGAACATAATTATTGTCGCTATTAACATATTTTTGTTAAGCGTCACATATTTTCTCACTTCATCGGGATTATTGATTTGTTTTAAGAGACTTAATAGTTTATGATAAGATTTCCGTATGATAAATATGTAGTCAGACGTTGTCGATTAATACAATTTTATGATTTCCAGGGCGTGATGTATCCGTATAGCCACACGAGGAAAAAACGTGCTTACGACCACGTCTATGTAAGTGACTACATTTTTATTTATATGGCATTATGACTTGTATACGATAACATATTATCCAAATCAAGGCACCTGTTTAGACCAGAATCATGTTGAGTTTACTAGAAATATTACTTAGACGACTTGGTTTACCTAATATTATTAATTTTTAAATTACATAATTCATAATATGGCTAATTATGTTAACTAATATGAAAATTTGGTTAGCTAGAGTGTATCGTACGTGTCAATCGAAAGTTTTATGAATCTATATTTAATTTCTATTGAGACAGCTAGGATAGGCGAGTTCCTAGAATGGGTATTGACGCACCACCTCCTAAACCCTACAACTATCTGCCTATCTGTGACTACCGAGCGCAGGCGGGGACTCGCGTACTATAAATACGGCCCCGTGAGAGCAACGATGGTACCCCCGTGTGGTGGATTCCCCAAGCCGTCAGCCGAAGCCGCAAGGCCTAGACTGACGGAGAGTTGGTTCACCCAGAGACTCCACAAGCCAAGCCTGCGCCTGATCCCTCAGGCGTAGGAGAGTTGGCAGCCAAGCCTTCGACCACCCGGGCGGAGGAGAGTTGGAAGCCAAGCCCCCGCCCGGCACGGGCGGCTCTTGGGAGAGTTGGCCATAGAGACGCCCCGCATCCTTTGGTCCCCCGCCGGAGACTAAAGGAGCACGCCCAATGACCCTCCCGTATTCACGGGAGGCGAGGACACCACGGGCAGGCGCCAAACGGCGCACATCCCGTCTCCCCACCCCGCCCGGAAAGGGTGTAAGAACTACGAGTCAGTCAACGGTGGTACTGCGTTGACCAAAGTACCTCTGTCACGATATCGTCAATAGACGGGTGCGTTGATCGTCCCTCATCCTGGAGATGCTCTGTGAGGGCTTGGATGGGTGTACTGGCTCTGGTTGTTCTGTAGTGTGCTGATCTATAAATATTGTGTGCCGGCAGAGACAACGGGCGTCCCGCGCCGCGTCCGCTGCG
>SJJU01005417.1:0-10424 GCA_012932125.1 Conopomorpha cramerella
CCACAAGGTGTGTGAAGCCTATAACGGCGATGGGCTCACCCCTTGTCACGTTGGATTAAATACGCTTGGTGAACCGTGGGCACTTGCTTATTAAGCCAGTGCCTCTGCCTACCCCGGGATTAAAAGGAGTGAAGTGTATGTATAATTTTCTTCGCTCTTTTTGTACAAACGAAAATTTCGGTATTTAGCTCTAGTGGTATAACCCACGGTTTATCCCCCTGTGATGTATTTTGGGAATAAAACATATCACATTGTACCTAAGAGTTCATAAGATACACGAACACTCCGAAGGCTTAAAAAATATGTGCGCAACAAAAATATGGACAAAGCGGTTTGCGTCTACTTTCAAAGTGCGAACAGCCAGGATGTGGAATGACAGCCGGAGTCTGTGTTTCCTGCTCAGTACAGTCTGAAGGTCTTCAAGTCACTGGGGGTGAATAGATAGCTAATTAACAAGTGTGCTCCATCGTAGACCACATCGCTGCTTAACATCAGACAGGATGGTGGTCAAACGCTTGTTCATAGTGATAAATTAAACAAAGCTTTTAAGATTCACCAGTTGGTGTAACAACCTATTGGTAAAGCACCTTTGACACCATGATAAATAATAGAGCTTGTAATTACCGAGTTTAATATATAAACAGAAACAAAACTCGATATACATAGGTAGGTAGGTACTAATTTCCTATATCGGTTTATTTATATACTTACTTTAAATAAAATTTGTATTGGTAGGTATTGAGGTCGCTCTTACGTAATATAAGTAGGTAAATACGTCAATCCGGTATTTTGACCTTTGCTGCATTTGTTTTGGTTCGTTTCGTTTTAGCATACTACCAATCTGCCTACTACGATGCAGTTAAATAATACATAATATCACGTTTGAAATATTATTTTTAAGTTATATTGTTAATTTTCCGCGTTCAAAACACAAATGACAGATTTATTTTTATTTTTTTCTTTTCAGATAACCTTTGTTTTCGCGCGTATTTTGTTTTTTTTTTAAACCATGCCGTGTAATTGCGACTTAGAGGTGGCGACGCCTTTCGTCCACATGAACGGATGCGAACTGAGGGTCAAGGAATTGAAGGAACAACTGGCGCATGCCTCTAATGGCCATGCTTCAGTGGGACAACACCCCACTGAGCCCCACCTCGCCCACGAGGCCCACCACGCCCATCACCCGCACCGGAAAGTGTACGATGAGGAACCGGAAGTGTACGAGAACGATGATGAAGTTAAAAGGAGCGAAGTCCGGTATTGTCTTTTTCTTAATAACAAAAAATGCAAGTTATCTTCCTACAGAGTATTTACGTACAATGGAAAACCCTACATACGATTTTATAACGGTTTATCTTAATGTCATAAAGCGAAATCATCCATGCAATTTACTGATTAACGATTCTTATCATTGTTATTGTTAAATCGTAAAAATAATTATCTCTATAACGGTTGCATTGCAAAAAAAAACATACCTACCTACTTTACGTCCGTACAGAACATACTTATACAATTTTACCTTTATCCGCTTTAATTTTAACCCTTTGGGGTAGGTACGTTCTGTGTCCTTGATTTATGTTCCTTGACTTTAATCAGATAACATTCTGCTTCTATACTACTTAATCATTTATTATACATTAACACAAAAAGAACAATAACAACAAAAAAGAAATACAATCAAACAGAAATACAGTACAGTAATACAAAGAAAGGAAATGAAAATAATTACATAAACATTTTTGCAGAAGAGAAAAAAAACCACAATAAATAACAACAAAAAACAACATTTCAAATTATAATTCATTATTAGAATACTATTTATTGACAAACTAATCATTTAAATGCTTTACCCAACCTTATTTTACGTATGTATAGGTACCTAAATACTAAAATCAGTTTGCAACTATTCTATTCTCAATATTTCATCATAATATCAACAGAAATAGTCATTCGGAAATGGCTCATTGTAGCGTCCGCTTTTGGCACCCGCTGCGGTGTGCAGCGTGCGTGCACACGTGACTCCACTACCATCTATGTAGACATACACACATCAAAAGTGTCTAGGGATCAAGAACATTTTCAGGTCTAAAAAAATCTTTTTTTTTTAAATCAAATCTAATCTTCTGGATTGGTCTCCTACCTGATTCCCCATGCCTGCATCAATAACTTTTCACCAGATTTTGAATAAATTATGAATGAATTCAGTTTTTGTAAAATATATTCTTGATTGCAATCTTCTAAAATGTACTTGATCCCTAGACACTTTTGATGTGTGATGTGTTTCACATGTAGCGCAACATTTTTATGGTTTACGAAGGGAAAATCCGTAATGGATACCCAGAAGCTCAGGGTAACTGGGTTATGTCCGACTCTCACCAACCAAAACCCTTCCGGTGGTCATCGGCGCCCTCCGGTTCATTAGTACTACCAAGGAGTTCTACCAGCAAAAAGGTTAGGTTAAGATTTCTAGAACCCCAGCATCAAAGTTGTGTATAGGTGACACATAGAGGTATACCTTTGGTCAAAAGTACTACCAGAAAAAAAACATGGTCGTTTTCTCTACTGGTAGTAATAGTGAACTACATTCTGTTCACTAGTACTACCAGTTGAACTCCTTGGTAGTACTAATGAACCGGAGGGAATCGGCGATGCCTATCGGGTGAATCCTGGATCTCCAAAGAACACAGTAACACTTTAGCTGTGTCATGTGATACGGCTCTTTGCTGCCTAAAGTAACGAGAAGTCTTAATCATCAGCATCAGCCACATGACGACCACTGCTGCACGAGGGCCTCCCCCGCTCCCCCGATGATTTCCATGATAAAAAGGGGAAATGCCAATAATCGCCACGCTTGGCCGGCGGGTTGTCGATCGCAGCGATGTTGTAGTTTTAAGTCTCTGCCGCCTCTTACGACTCCCGAGACCGGAAACGTTGGGCTGGGGTGGTGAATGAATGAATAAACTGTACGTTTAAAACGCTGTACATTACAAAATGATAAACTAACAATGGTAAGATTGCAAATGGCGACTTTATCGCTCAGAGCGATTTCTTCCAGGTAACCTAATTTATTTATAGGAACTTAACATGTAGTACGATTATTGGCATTTCACCCCAAATGACGGATGGCATTGGGGGAGGCCCTCGTCCAGCAGTGGACGTTATGTGGCTGATGATGAACACGTAGAGGTAGTATATAGTGTGGTGACATATGTTTCTTCTCGCCGTCATCACACGACCATCTAGGAGTTTTCAAGAATCTGACAATTTTAATGGGAAATTTGACAGATTCTTTCATTACTGTCAAACTTCGTTTGGAAAGTATGACAGTAATGACAGTCCTCCCCCCGAAAATCTGTCAGTAAAACGTCAAAGAAAATTCCCCATTTGTTTTGACGTCTTTAAAGAATGGAATCATACATATCTACGTAATTGGTCACGAACCAAATGGTTCGACTGTACATCGATAGATAGAAAAGAAGGTTAAATGCAGGAAGGTTAGATTAGTACTCTATCTAGCTTCTATTTCAAACTGTAAACTACAAGTCGGTCACGTGACATTGGCCATATCTGCACGTTTACTCTAACAGGGGTCAAGTGTGCGAGACACCCAGGTCAACCAGGCAGCGGTGATGGGGCGTGGCGCGTCAGAGCTCGTTCGATCATATTAAGATTTGACAAACATGCTAGGAATGGACTAGTGTCGGCCGGCATGGACTAGTGGTCAGGACATCTGCCTCTAGGACAACGGACGCGGGTTCGATTCCCGCCACGGACATGTGCTTTAGTGATAAGCTGAGGCGCTTCTTGTGTGCGTCTGGGTGTTTTATCTACTATATAAAAATAAGTCGGGTTTTCCTCCCTGACGCTATAACTCCAGAACGCACGAACCGATTTCCACGATTTTGCATTCGTTGGAAAGGTCTCAGGCTCCGTGAGGTTTATAGCAAAGAAAATTCAGGAAAAAAATCAACAGAAAAGCGGGTAAACGAAACGAACCCATCTGGTGGCGAATCGGAGTTCGCCGGGTTTGCTAGCTTATCTATGTATGTATTTTATGGAAGTGTATCAGTCTCTGGCACCCATACTACGGGGTATCCTAGTTTGGGGTCAGGTGTGTAAAAAAAAATGTCCCGGCATATTTTTTTTTAATCAATAACAAGTAATTTATAAGTAAACACTATTTGAAGAAAAATAATATTTTGTCTAAATACTAGCTGAGCCGGTATTCATTGTTTTCCCATTGGGGAATTTACAAACTCCAAAAGTTTCTTATCTAGATGTCGCTAGTAGATAACCAGGGGGACTTCTGTCAGTTATATTTTAGTGCGTTTTTTTATTGTTTGGGTGAGTTATTTAGACTTCAGAAACTTTTGTAACATGCGTATAAACAATAAAAAAAAATTACTGTCACCTTCAATGCTTGAAGTTAGTAATTTCGTTGACATTTGTCCCCCTAATACAACTAGCGCCATCTGTCATAACTAAGAGAAACAGGGGCCCTGTTTTTGCCCAAAATTCCCCATTCAATGTGTGTATTGCGTTCTACAATGGTAATGTTAGGTGGTAGTATTATGGGTAAGTACAAACACATCGTAGATCCTTACGGACACAGCAATCTTGCGTAAGAGTGGGAAAGATATATAAAGAAATATAATACTAGAGAAGAATAATTTGTCTTACTAAGTGTAGAAGTCAATAATAACAATAATACTGTCTTATAACGCATTATACAAACATAAGACATTTTACGATGAAAATTATATTATTATGCCAAGAATTAAACCAATTACATAGGTCACTATTAGGGGTCATAAACAACATTATTAACAGTGTTTATCTGTTATTATATGCATGTATTATAAGAATCACTCTATCTACTAAAGAAAACCGTGTGGCGAATTCCTTGACTGTACCTTTTCATGTCCATGACAGTACCTATTCCATTCCACATACAAATTCGTACTTGATCTCCATGACAACCATTATTGTAAAAATCAACACTCATCTGACATTCTCCTTGACTATCGCTTCGTTGTATTTGTGCTGTCCATTCTTTGCTAATTTTATTTCTATATCTGTAAATAACTTGCTTGTGAATATAATTATATGGTACATAAACGTCCTAAAGTGTTTACCTGCATCGGCTAAGCCACAACCGCATCAAAATTCGTTGCGTAGGACAGATTAATGTCAATCCAGCTTGCGATTTTCGGACGAATTTCGTACGAAACATCAAAACAAACCATTTCAATTTCCTATATTTTATTTACAATATAATCAAATGTAGACAATAACATTGTTGCATATTCCTTGAATAGCAAAGGGGTTGATAAAAAATATGAGTTTTCTGATAAAATAATTCGACGGAGCCTAGACATGTTTGTTGGAAAACACAACTTCACGCGAAATGTCAAGTTCAGGCAGGACACTATCCGATCCGTACCGGATCGCAGAAAATCCGCACCGCATCGTATCCGCAACGCATCGAATCAATTCGTTCACTGAGGACGTAGCGTTCCCCGTTCACACTAGTCGTAAGTCGCATATGACTAAAAGTCGAAAGTCTGATGTACCTGTTCACACTACGTCGCGCGAGTCGTATAGGTCGTAGTTTCGCGCCATCGCCATTCGGTACGTAGCGAACTCGCGAGATGGACGCCGACGAAGAACTTGTTGTGCTCTACTACTTACGAAGAAAATTAAAAAAGTTGAAAAAAAAGTCAATTCCAAGAAAATACTGGATGCACCCAATCCTAACCGAAAGATCGACTTTGGGAAATTATAAAAATTTAATACATGAATTAAAAAATGACCAACGAAAATTCTTTAATTATTTTAGAATGTCACAAGAAACTTTCAACGACCTACTGTCAAGAGTTTCTGCGAGCATCACGTATCGGAATACGACATTTAGAGACGGCATTTGTCCTGAAGAAAGACTGTCGATATTTCTTAGGTAAGTGTTTCTTTTTAGAATCACACTACAAATATTCAGATTGTATTTTGTAGTATAGTAGTCTGATTGTAGCAGTTGTAGTGTGATTTCTGAGGTGTATTGAAATTGAAACAAAGGTTATTTTAACTTGTTTATTTTAAGTAGGTAAACAGCGTTCAAAAATCGGAGAAATTTAAGTCAGTACTTTCCGACCAAGTAGATGCAGCAGGCGATCCTTCCTCAAGCGTTTGACGTGTTGTATATCCAGACCCATGTGGGGTAAGAACAGCCTGGTTTTGAGAGGAATATCTGGATTCATCGGTAGATAAATAATTATAGTTCTGTGTCGAATACCCCGATCGCCGTGTGCTATCACGCGTGTAATTATAATTATTTGCATAAAGTCTGTTTTCACGTTTCTTTTTGATTTGTTGTATCAGTGATAATACACCTGATTGAAGCTCCAACGTTTCGTCATCGTCGAAAGACGTAACAGAGGGTAGGATACCTTTAAAAAATGATAAAATTGGGGGATCAGTTTGTTGTGATAGCCTGCTGTCTAAAAATTTGCTCATTTTGACATCTAAGTCCATTATATGTTGCTCTGGTGGAATGGTCTTTTGTCTTTTAGAAGTGCTTGGTTGCGAATTCTCAGACAACTGAGTACTGCCTTCTGTCCCTGGTTGAGATATACGCGACGCAACAGACTCTTGAGGAGGATTAGGTCTAGCAACTTTACGCAAAAAATCCATTTGCTCTTTATATACGTATGGCTTTGACGACTTTGCCCCTGATCCTGATTTTTTTTCATCATTTTTGTTTGTTCGGATCCAGACATTCCGTAAGTTCGTCCACTTGGTCAATACTAATTTACCTGAAATTATATTTCAACATTATTTTCAGATATTGTGCGTCAGGATGTTCCTTCAAAGACCTGCACTACAATTTCAGAGTCGGTGTATCAACTGTTAGTAAAATTATCAAAGAAATGAGTTGCATTATCTGGGATACATTAAAAGAAGAGTTTATGACGTTGCCCGACAGTGAAAATAAATGGGAAAACATCGCAAATGGTTTTGATATTAAAGCTAACTTCCCACACTGTATTGGAGCCGTCGACGGCAAGCATATTAGAGTAGTGAAACCAAATCAAAGCGGCTCGATGTATTTCAATTACAAAGGTTATTTTTCATTTGTTTTACTAGCTGTTGTTGATGCAGAATACCGTTTCATTTATATAAGTGTTGGTTCATATGGGAAAGAATGCGATTTTTCCATATTCAAGGAGACTACCTTTTGGAAGAGACTGAATGATGGTAGTTTAAACATACCAAAACCAAGGCCTCTTTATGAAACAATCGAAAAGGATATGCCCTATGTACTAGTTGGCGATGAAGCTTTCCCCCTGACGACAAATTTAATGAGACCTTTCGGAGGCAATCATTTGGATGATAAGAAAAGAATATTTAATTATCGATTATGCCGTGCAAGAAGATTTGTTGAGTGTGCTTTCGGAATTTTAGCTAATAAATGGAGAATACTGCATCGACCATTGGATGTCCACCCAGACACCGCTATCCATATTGTGAAAGCCTGTGCAGTATTGCATAATTATTTAAGAGAAAGGGATGGCCTAAACTTTGAAGATATTCAACTTGCACAAGAACAATCGATACAAGAACAAGATCAACAACAGAGAGTACATAATCCTCGTGGTGGTCCGATTGCAAATGCTATTCGATCGGACTTTGCAGACTATTTTACTTCCCCGATTGGTTCGCTGCCTTGGCAAACTAATGCGCGATACGCATAATATAAATGAGTTAAAAATTAATAATAAAACTGTAAATACATAACTATTTAGTATAATAGTTAATAAACTTTACTGGAACTTACCGAAATGTTGTCTTTCTTTTTCTTCCATGTTTTCAAAATTAGGTATTAGTATGGTACAAATTTCGCGCCAGGCCAATAGTTTCAGATTATTATTTTTGTAGTCATCTAAAGTTTTATCCCAAAGGACTGCTCTTTCGTGAACTAATGGAATTAGTTCTTCGGGTTTTATTTCTTTCTCCATTTTCACACAACAAACAAAAACAGCGCGCGCGCAACCAACACGACGAATAAAACACGAATGGAATGAGCAAACAATGTGTAGCGATCTAGGAAGCGGGGCGGGGAGAGAGGTAACAACGCGCTCGAGTCGATTAGACGCACGACTAGTGTGAACAGCAACAAGCAGGCACCTATGCGAGCACGATTCGACGCGATTTTTAGTCTTACAACGGGCGCTGGCCCGTCGGATGGTTTTTTGAGTCGTATCAGACTAAAAATCGCGTCTCATCCAATGTGAACAGCTCCATATAAAGTGTATGGTGATCAGAGCATTCGACTTTTAGTCATATGCGACTTACGACTAGTGTGAACGGGCTGTTAGGATTAGGACTCGTTCGTTGCGTACCCGGAACATATATTCGCGCCTAAATGCCCGGTGACTAATATTGAGTAATAACGCAAACTTATATTGATGCTTTTAAATATACGTGTTAAAACGACCGAATTGAAAAACCTAATCGTTTTTTAAATCGGATAAAAAAAAATCTAGTTAATTAAACCATTACTCGAGACCATTTCTCATTAGCTGCCTTGAAAAGCAGATTAACTATTTTTTTACTAATTACCAACTTAAAAAAAAGTAATCTGAGCATCAGCATAGTAAAAGAACGTTTGCCGGGTCAGCTAGTAGTCTATTAATAATAGACTACTAGCTGAACCGGCCTAAAGGACAGTAGCGGTGTTAGGGTAGGGCGCGGTTGGGCGACCGCCCAGGGCGCCGGTCAAAAGGGGCGCCGCAGGCACCCCCCAGCTCATGCTCATAGTTCGAGGTCTGCTTAGTCGTAAATTCGTAATTGGAGGGCGCCGTAGAAATTTCGCTCAGGGCGCTGGTAGTGTTGAAACCGGCACTGAGTCTATATTATTTAACATTATTTCTTTATCATTAGTTGAGCCACATTTCCTAATAAATAAAAACTCAGTAAGTATTCAGGGTTTTAGTTTGGTTGCAGATACACATGAAATTACCTACTTTTTGTCTTCGATCTCCCTATTTAATAGATTAAGTATAGACATACCATAACAGTAAAGTCGTACTTCACGCCTTTTAATCCCAAAGCGGGGTAGGCAGAGGCACTTGCTAAAGCAAATGCCCACGGTTCACCAAGCGTATTTAACCCAACGTGACAGGGGGTGAGCCCATCGCCGTTATAGGGTTCACACACCTTGTGGTGTGCGGGTTTCATCACGATGTTGTCCTTCACCGTACGAGAGTTGCGTTGCGTACATAGGCTCTGAAAAAGAGTCCCATTGGTACACGTCCAGTAGCCGGACTTGAACCCGGACCTCCTGGTTACAAGTCAACTATCCGACCAACTGGACCACAGACGCTCGCTAAAGTCGTATTAAATATGCATAAATACAGTGCATGTAATCCGACGATCCGTGGAGGCGAGCCAAACGGCTCCCGGCGCGCTAGTGGCCAGATAGCGGCTGTATATCTGTATTATAATGAAAGTAGGTCCAAACGTACGAAGTTAGGTACCTACAGAAAGTTATTTCTTGTTAAAAAAAAACTTTCCTCATTACTACAAGACTTGGCTTAAAGTTAATCGTCTAAACTCTCGAGCTATCTCACTTTGATGTTTACTGCGTGAAAGAAACAAAGCTATAGTTAGATTAGAACTTAAGATCAAAAATGTTTTGGTATTTATTTATGTGTACGCAGCAGAAGGGGCTGGTAAAAAAAGATTAATAAATAAGCATTTTAAGCCTACTTGATAATCGTACGAGTGCCTGTAAATAGGCGTTTGACCACCACCCTGCATGATGTTAAGCAGCGATGTGGTCTACGATGGAGCATACTTGTTCAGTAGGTACCTATTCACCCACGTGAGTTGTAGACCACCAGCTTATAGTGCGCAGGAAACACAGTTTTTGTATAAGGCGTGAAGTCTGTAGACCCAGTTTTGCACAACATAAGACGTTATAGATATTTTTTATTCAGCTGCCCTCCAACACTCGAGTCGATATCGTTGAATAATAACTAAAGGCTTGCTGTTGTAAACGGAAGGTTTCAATAGAACATTAATGGACATGACCCCTCATAGTTTCATCGCTCTGTTATCGTATTTAAGATTAATTAGTATTTAGCACTAGTCTACTCGACAGACGTTGACCTGTCTTAACTATTAATATGAATATCTTGGGTGGCCTGTGCCCAGCAGTGGATGTCATTTTTTTCTTTTATAAGAACCTTCTGCTGTCATTAATGAGCACAACAAAGAAATAATTAGCGAAATCGGTCCACCCGTTCCGGAGTTATGACATGACAACGAAAAGTGGCTTTGATTTTTATATAATAGACTAGTTGTCTCGGCAAACATTTGTTTTGCCATAGGAAGTCGCCTTTGTGCCCCGTGCATTGGAAGAAATA
>SJJU01005420.1:0-28790 GCA_012932125.1 Conopomorpha cramerella
AAGTCATTGATACAGGCATGGAGAATTAGGTAGGAGACCAACCCAGAAGATTAGATTTTTTTAGAGCTAAAAATGTTCTTGATCCCTAGACACCTTTGATGTGTGTACATAAGGTGTGCAAGTGCTATTACAACAACATTACTAATACAAATTAACTAAGCCATTAGCACAGAATTAAAGGACACCCCCCACGATTAGCGACGTGGGAAAAACTATCACCTGCTGTGGCCGCATTACCATCTTTCACTAATTGTGATTGTTATCGACATCAGATATAAGAGGGATAGAAATTATTAAAAAAAAGGCCTTCCTTTCCATTCCGTTTCACATTTACATAACAACTAACAGACATCGGCCGGTGCGGTGGTGGCGGGCTCATTACTTTAATGACGGTTGTAGGTACGCCGCCGCACTGTGTTCTGGTGATTTTTCATTCAGGAGTCCGCTTGTTTGTTGTCAATGGAACTTCGAGTCATTAAAAGTGTGGCGAGGACTTTCTCATCGAGCGGGGCAAATTGATTTGCTGATAGCTGTTTAGATACTGCGTGAATATGTTAAACCAGAATTTGTCTCGGAAAGGTGTGGGATTCACTTTATCTACATATAAAGGGCGTTTGAGAAGCTTTACGGAAGAATTCAGGAATTGATTTGCCAGGATGATAGCGGGCGTAGGTCGGTTTTTTTTCTGCTTAACCTCTCGAAGACAAGCATGATTTTGAATGTAATACGTATATTTCAGTTCAAGGAGGAATTTATCGACAGCACTTGACGGCTCAATAGTGCAAAATTATCACCAGTGTCATAATTATCTTGTCTTCGTACAAGTAGAGACACAGAAAACATAACAGGCTCACTTCCACAATCTATGGTGGGATGAACAGAACCTTCAGTATTGTACGTAGTTAATAACTTCTGCGAACAGATACCTATAGTCCAAAAATTGGAGAAAATTCAGACATTTAAATAAAGCTATACGTATAGGAAAACTCCTGACGTCAGTGCGGCGGCGAACCTATTATGAAAGTGTTATCGTCTATTAAATCAGTGCAAACAAAGACCGTAACGGAACGCAACTGAGGCGATACGGCAACCCTGCATTTTGCGTAGGGTGACCAAATGACGGCTCCCTATTCCCCACTGAAGTACATCGGAGCGCGAGCGCATCCTGCGTTTATGCATGCCGCTAATGTAGGGAGCGCCACCGCTGTTCATATAGGTAGGGGAGTTTTTTTTTTTATCTAAAGGGTCGTGTACGGGTACCTAAAACGGGACGGTATATAAGCCATAGTTTAATTATAGGACAGCGACGAACGTGGAGAGGCTAGGGCTAAAAATATACTTTATATCAGACAGGTGTTTTGAAATTCTCAAAAGAGTAGTTAACATTAAGTTTGGTATTGTATTGAAAATAATTTGCTTGTAAATTAGTAAAGAACTTGTGCTTGACTTCCATAAATTGATTGGACAAAATATTATTATAGAATGTACAAATCATTGCATACTTACATCACTGTTTCCAAGAATACTTCTGGGTTATTGAGGGTTTTAATGGAAAATTTTAAGGGAATTAGCCTGATATGTCAGGCCATATCAATATACATTTAAGTATGTATTTCAAATTTCCCGTATTTCCCTAGTACAAAACTTAGATAGTCTTTCTGACTCATCAGTTTTGAAAGACACATTGTTTAATTGTGTTTTAAAAGACCCGAATCATCGCACTCCAAGAAACAAATTATACATATCTAGTAAAGAATTAAGAGATTTTCCCGCGGTTTCACACGCGCCTCTAATGTAATTGTAACGAAAACGGTGAATATGATTCATCCACTAAGCATTTAAGTATTCAAAAGTAATTTTTAGCTTATCTAATTAGGAAGATTTAAAATAAAGTCATCGTATAAGGGTTTCTCTTCTCCTTATAAGGAAAGGACCAAAAAATACGTTCCAAAGTACCGAATGGAGTAATATTATTAGTTTTACGCAGATACCATAACACGAAAAAAATAATTGTTATAAAAAAATCATTATAGATTTTAAAATTCAAAAGAAATAGACCTTAATGCGACTCCACCGAAGTCCCTGTTCGTGCTGCAAAGGATTTTTTTTATTTCATTCCGTTATAGGGACGGATAAAATTACGATAGGGCATTGTCAGAAGATTACTTATACAGAATTGGTTCCCTTTTGTACCCTTCTTCCGAGTGAACATTTTTTTTTACACGATACCTTTATTAAGTTTTGACCTCTGGCAGTTTTTTTCTGTGTCAGTTTTTTATTCCACAGTTAGTTTTGTAACAGGATAAGGAAAGTTAATGATAGGTATTATAAATATAACTGTTTTATGGAAATATGGAGGTTTATAAACTTGGCCATATTTTAAGTAGGTACGGAAATAGGAAATTATGAATTAGGTTTTTACTGGAAGGACCTATCTATCTGCTTATTAATATTTGGTCAAACTTTTTATTTCATTTTCTACTAATAATTTAGGTACTAGCAATTTGACTTCGCACGGTTGAATACTTAACATTTTAATATTAAAACATCATTAGTACAAGCAGTCGGCTGGTGAAACAGCGAGTGAGAGCTAGTACATTTAATCACGAAAAAACAATAAAAAATACCTACTGCACAATAACGCCATCTAACGAAAAACCTATGAACTTCATTCATTCTTGAATCACTGAATGTCGCCCGGTGTTGTAAATTCATTTTTATAAATAAAATTCCTTAAAAAATTCAATCTCTCTTAGAACAATGGTTAAAGATTTAACAATAATCGAGTAAAACACAATGCCGTACAGTCAAACATGTTTCACTGTAACAAGATTTTCTAGAAAAAATGTTCTGTTGCAAGTTTTCTGAGGCGAGCCGTCAGCTTGCTTCTGATTGGTCGATTCGCTACGGCATGGCGCATGCGTATTCGTCGACGTTAGCGGTCGGAACAGAATAGTGGCGCGATCTCTCCAAGCTACTAGGGCCGCAGAACGATGAAGGAGTTACTGAATGTTAGCAGCTTTTAATAATTTAGTACCTTTCAAGTACGGCGCAAGGTTGAATTTTGTTTGATTCACGCGTTTTACTACACCACCGGGTAACATCGTTAGCAATTCAATTTGGAAAATGAGCTTTGCGTCGAAGCCGTAAGTGTGAAATCGCTTTGTAGTAGGATTATCTTGTTATTAAGTAGTTTTCTATATTTGACACGGGTGGCGGTGCGGCGTGGTTTTGTTTTTTGAGGAAGTCGTTCAAACTTTGGGATAGATTCGAAAGGAAATTCTTTTCGGAGGTCGCGACGTTGGGAGTTTTGTTTTGCATGCAAGTTTGTCACTAATCCTAAAGAACTTTTAAGTTCCTACACAGAAATAAAAGTAGGAACTGCATATAGAGCCGAAATTCAAAACTCTACCTAACCGGAAACAACACCTTATTTCTCATAAAAAATGTTATAAGACTATTTTAGGTAGTTATAAGTTAGGTTTATTTTCTATGTGTATATTATCATATCATTGCCGAAAACTCCGATGATCTGAAAGCAGCAACGCAGTATGTTAACATCGGTTATCGGATCGGAGATGGCCGATTTGTAACTAAGAGAAAGAAGTAAGTATAGAAGAATCATCGTATTTGTGACAGTTTCCGTTTTTAAATAATAATTGGACTTTAACCACCTAAGTAAGGGACTCTAGTTTGACGAATGGGTAGTAAAGTTTTGAGTCGTAATGTCGGATTCTTCTGAACTTTTATTCTTTCAATAATTCTCGTTGAATCTTGGATGGTACTGTTTGTAGACGAGTTTTGATCGGTAGTGTAACGTGCTAAATTGATATTTGTCATAATTATTTGTCAGACTAAAAGTGGCAATGGCTTAAATATGGACACAAATGTTCTACTATTAGTTTTCAAATATGTACAAATGTAGGTACCTAGGTCTTTTATATTTCGTAAAATTGAGTGCATATTACATGAGTTTATCTCATGTTATACTTACATCTTCAACTTCGTAATACCAACTTTCCCAAAATATCCAATGTGTATACTATTTTAGGTAACATAGAGTTCAAATTCACAACAAATATTGCATATTTAACTTATTGTTACACTTCCAGGACAGAGATAACTTAAAACAACGCGAAATGTAAGCGTATAACGAATCTCGAATTAGGATTGATATCAGCAAACTATTTGTAACTAAGTTTTACAAAAAATGTCCAGGAAAACACTAAAATAAGTTAAAAAGTAAGTTCTTCGTTTATTCGGAAGTGGTCTATCTATGAAATAAACTACTGTAACTTAATAATACAAGATAAGTTTTACAACGAATTACTAACAAGTCGACCGTAGGTAAGACACTTCAACTAAAATGTTTTTAAAATAAAATTTATCACAACATAAGACCGCTGTTCAATCACACAAGTACTTAACCGGCGACTCCCACTCAATGATAATAAAAATACTATACGACCTTAAAAAAAAGGAAATATATTCCTACCTACATAAAACAAGTTATCTTGTCACTATAAAAGCTTCAGTGAATCACGCTGTAGAGCTGTTACTAACCCAGCACGAGATCAAATTATTATTTGTAATAACGAGAAACATGAATAACGTCGTACAACATTGTTGAGGTGGGCGTACTGATAACAATGGGCGTAATCGGTCCCTACTCTACTGTGGCGACAAATGGCCACCGCCTACCCGCATCAACCCACGTAGAAGGGGAAAAGAACCCGGTGCAGTTTTCGTGGGGTAAACAATATCGCTAATGTAACGAACTATTATCCGTTTCTACCATAAATAAGTTGAGTAATATGCAGAATTATTCAAAATTATAAAGTTTGAAGACACGACAAGTAATCGTGTTCTTACTTACCACTTACCTTACATGTATTGACACAGCAATGTACCTCCGGCGTTTGGGCAATTTGTAACATGCAAACGAGCAATGGAAGCAGCAGAAAGCATGCAATCGATATCGTTATCACACCGATAAACTTAGCAACATGTTGCGACACCACGAAGAAAAAGATCATGCAAAAAAACACATCAAACAATCACGCAAGGTTACCCTCACACGTAGTCTCAGAAATAAGGACACCGAAAAAAAAAAACTTGTTTACACTGAAGGTCTAACTGAACTCGAGCATTGAGCTCTCTATTCAGTAATACTCCATTTCTCACAAGACCCCTCATGTAAGAACTTAAAAGACTTGTATGTAAGGGGAACCAGCACAATAACAACGAAATTCGTGCATGAAAGGGAAACCAAAACCCTTGCGACAATTGCTGAACAGCTGCTTGGGAGACGACAATGCTCGGATTAAACCTGGCGAAAGAAATTAAAATCAAATCTTGTCATGCAGTTATTTGCATAAAGTGTTATTCATCATGCGCCGGTAGGTCCCGGAATAAAAATAAAGCACACCAAGCGAAAATTAAGCAACATGCATTGTGAAACATGCCAGATTTAGTAAAGCAGGCAGAAATTAAAATTCGATTGATATGCAAACTGGCGTGCAGGTTGCGTAGTAGTGTTGCTTTCGCAAAAGATTTAAAGCTCACCTTTCTAATCCTCTTCTTCATGATACGCTCAGCGGCGTACACGCTGTCGCCGAGTTCCATCTTATGCATCCCCAGTTTGAATGTTGTTGTTTCACAAATCAAATCCAGGGAAAACACTGCAATCCAGTATGGGAAAGGCAATCCAAGTAATCACTGCATCCGTTTTACAAAGGGCACTGCAATCCGAATCTCATTCTAGTTTCACAGAGCACAGTTCACTGTTTACGATAGAGTTCAAACTTAGCACGCGAGTGGTTGTCGGCGCAGCGAGCGACACACGTCCTTCCTCCTCAGAATCACTGTCGGCACTGACGCAGGGGGAGGTACTCCGTCCCCCGCTAGCCCCGCACCGTTCACTTCCAAACAGGCCGGTAGAGTGCGCCACCGGTTCGTAAACACCCGCTCGATATCTTGATCTGAGAACAAAATAATAAAATATCTATTAAAATTCATTAAAATCCAAGGATACATTACTGTTTAGGAAAAGTCTGTGTCACTTGAAGCATTCCAAAGGTTTAAGTCATCAAAGTATATAATAAATTCATAAGTGCTCATTAGTATATAATTACGCTTATGTATACAGAAGTAAATAATATTGTCAAGTTGACGACTGACATTCCAGTAAGTGAACTCAACGATTTCGTCCTCGGCATGTTAATGTAGAGTTCGCATAGAGCCTAAAATGGTAGTAATATGTTTTTGTACGAAAGTAAACAGTAGGTATATTGCGTTTCTATAGTGAATGCGTCTCACACAAGTCCCGCTGTAGTGGCGGCGGCGGCGGCGGCGGCGAGGTGGCATGGCACAGTACGCGACGTTGCCTCACCGCGCCAGCTGCGAGAGAGAACGAGTGCTTACCCTATTATTTACGCGCGGCGTTGCCAGTTCGACGCGCTACGTTGATTACGAGGACACCGCTTTTACGTTCGAACATTTGACTTAAATTTTCATATTTCTAGACCGAATTTCGACTTTTTGAGTACTATATTGGAAAAATGGGACTTTTATTTAGCTCTACATATATTTTGTTATACGGAAATCTGTATTAAAATACCTGTTAGATCAGCTGATTGTACCGGAACATTAGGCCGACTTCCAATCCATGAAGCGAAACGTCAACAGTCCCTCACTTCGGCTTGCTCTGTTGTGTTTTCACTGTGAACGCCGGCAAAGCGACCGGGTAGCAGAGCGCGCGTGAAGTAACTAAAGCATTTTCGGTCGGGGGCGACTCGGGCGTGCGTTCGTGAGCGTTCGGCTGATCATCGGTATCTGGGTGACAGCGGGGCACGGGGGGATGTCTCGAGGCGCGCTTTGATTGGCTGAGCAGCGCGGGCGTCGAGCGCCGCGGGTGCTGTGTCCAATAGCTGCGCAGGGAACCCCGCCTGCTATGGATCGGCCGTTCGACTTCGCTCTCGTTCTACCAGACCGGTCGCCTCAACAATATTCCAAAGGCGTGTGGGTATGTTTTTTTTCCCGCGTGGCATGTAGAGAAACGGACATTTTGGATTACGTCTGAGTAGGGTCGGATGGCGCGGCGGCGGCTCGCAATACAATAGCTTTATTTATTCTGCCGGCATTGTCGATTGACGAGATATGGGACGATAAATGGATACAGCTTGCGTTGAATTGACAAATGTTTTTGAGTGCCTCTTCATCGGCCTTGTAGAATGAATTTATAACGGCATCAATCATTTTGTTATTTTTTTCAGGTGATCTAACTACGTGCTTACTTACGCTGGAAAGGAACCCACTATCATACTTTTCTTTTAGGTATTTTAGGAATAAAAGGTTTAGTCAAGGCAGAGTGGCTATGTTATTTAGAAAGATCCATTCAACCACGGCCTATTACAAATATACTCTAGTAGGTAGGCTATACGGTACGAAAAGGTTTTCTCATATGTTCACAGTAAACTCAAGATAGGCTTCCTGAACCTACGCGTATCTACCTACTTTAATTTCATAAACAAACCTGTGCTCTACCTAGCTAGCTACACGCTCTGACTCTGTTACGATTGTTATGTACCTTCCTATATTTTCGCACTGGTAGAGTAGTCCTAATATTACGTCTTTTGTCACAGAAGATAGAAAGAAGAACGGCTTTGGGGGTAGAAATGGATGAATAACTCAAACGAGTTAGGTTCGTCACTTCTTTTACACGGCAACATGAAAAGCGAACGGAGAAGAAGAGAAAAGCTAAAACCAGCGACTGAAATTGTAGATTCGAATTAATATTTGTTCGTTGTGAGCATTCTCATAATATCTGGAATAATTTCGCAACGAATATTTGCTCGCATTTGCTCCAGTCCATCCAATTATTATGCTACCTAGCTACATTCCCATAGTTCGTAGCTCTGACAACGTCAAATGACGCCTTGCTAGTTCCGTTTTCTTCTTTCCCTGTGGTCTTTAGTAAAACAGCGACACCACATCAAGTATACCACCATATATACCAGACTAAGTCCCCAGGTCAGTTGCAGGCGCGTGCGGTGAACGTCTTTTTAACTCTTAATCAAACAAAGGCTAGTATATTGCCACTTGACCAACACATACTTTGAACCTTATTGAATGTCCTCACTGGAATTATTTAAAGGTTTCAGAGAAGTTATCACAGAGGTATGTAACACTACAGGATACATACATACCTATTTCAACATTAAACAACAATTTCACATTAAAACACACTGAAAAGATTTTATGATAAACCTCACCCGGGTTTATGTGATGGAGTCGGTAATGGGGAATTTTCTTTGACGTTTTTCTGACAGATTTTCGGGCGGAGAACTGTCATTACTGTCAAACTTTGTTAGGAAAGTATTAGTAAAGTATATTGAATAACAAACGTCAATAGAGTTCAAAATCCATCAGAAAAACTCCTAATCTTGTCTGATTAAGAGTTAAACTGGGTACTGATCAACGTTACGGTCTGTAATGTAACGTGTTACACAGCGAGAATTTGTGCCGCGTGTGCAAGTGTTACGCCAAGTTTAGATCAGCTCGATGCGGAACATGCTCAATGATAATGTTACATTACACCTCGTTTGATTAGTCAGTACTTGACTTTTTGTAACACAGAAAGGAGCGCGCTCAGGCTCTCGGCGCTCGTATTGAGCTGCTCGGCTCGCTGTACGGACATGTCGAATATTAGGCATGTATTCGGAAACGTGAAGCAAGCAAGAAGTTTTATGAACATCTACCCTAGAAAATCCACCCTAAGGAAAACACGCGTCCAAGAATCCATCTCATCATATAAATTTAATTTTCAACTGTATGCCGGATAATCGAGCGCGCATTTTCCTAATATCTATCTACCCTAGCGTAGATTTTCCAGGGTGGATAGTCGGAATAATCCCTTAGTCTGTCTCTAAATGCTTGTGTCAAAATGAGCCTCAAACATTTTATATGAGCCTTAGACTTTTATCGTGCTCACATCGGGCGAATATGCCTGCTGCCGATTAAGAGTTCGTTTCTAACTGCTGCAGGAATAGCTACATTGTCTTTGTTCCCGAGCGCCCACTAAGCCATTTTTTTTCTTGCAAAGTCAAACGCAATATATCTGTATTACCTATACATTTGCTTTAGCAAGTGCTTCTGTGTACCCCGCTTTGGGATTAATAGGCGTGAAGTGTAGTATTCAATATACGTCTGTAATAAAACAAGCGTTACGAGTTTCCTTCTACCCTAGATCTAAACTCTAAACCATAGAGGAGCCTCCGTAATGTCCGTACGAGACATAAAGTGGCAGTATTTTTTTTTATCACTATGAACAAGCGTTTGACCACCATCCTGCCTGATGTTAAGCAGCGATGTGGTCTACGATGGAGCACGCTTGTTCATAGGTACCTAATCACCCGCGTCTTTCGACGAATACCTTCAGACTGTACTGCGCAGGAAACACAGACTCCGGCAAGTCATTCCATGGCAGTGTCGTGTCGTCGATTCATGTCATTCCAAGATTATGTACACAACTCAGTGACGTAAGTAACATTCGTTGAAAAATTCTTCGTAAAATTACACAACTTTCATACTTATCGGTAGAATAGATAGGATACTATTCATCTTTTTGCCGCGCGATTCCAAAATGGATTATTATCATGTTTCAAGATAAACCGCGTATCATTGGTAGTCGATAGGTTTCTCGGTAAAAACTATTTACTTATCTGAAAACTGACATGAGATGATGGGAAGTATGTAGGTAGTAAATAAGTACCTAAACAATTTGTAAACTACGTAAAACTACGTAAAAATAGTGCCCAGCGATTTCATTCGCGACCATCTATATAGCGACTACAGGATCGGTATAAAAAGTATCCTATTGCCGTCTCCTAGTCTTAAGCTACCTCCTTACCAATATTCAGCTTAATTGCTTCACCCGTTCTTTATTTATAAAAAGTGTAGACACGACATTCTTTTATGTACAGATAAATATTAAAGATATCACAGGCAGGATGGTGCAGAGTAAAAAACTGCTCCGGAGAAATCGAAGCTTTCGACTTTGTCTGGAGAGTTTTCTTTTAAAAAAATCAATAAAAAACCGAGTCCGACGACGAACTTCGAACGAAACTTTTCCATGAAAGCTTTTTTAACAGGATATATAACATAATTCGTGTCCAAAACAGACATCCACAAACATTATTTTTAAGAAGAGTTTGAATTTTGAGCTGCGGGAGGGAGGATCTATTAAGCAATGCTTTATAAAATAAAAATACAATGATATAATGTGGTAGGTGGTGGCACCTATTAGTGTAATTATGTTATTTACCTTCATAATTAACATTTACTGACGGATCATTAGGCAGAAATTACCGCGCTCTAATCCTGTCTGAACAGAAATAATGGATCCGATGGCTTGAACCGTTTCGCATACCTATTATTATGTTAAATTACTGGTTATTTAATACACTGTGCATGAAACGCCATTGTATAAAGTTTTCTATTTGGGTAAACGATTAATATTCATACTTATAAACAACTTAATAAATTAATAAATGCAATTGCGGAGAATAGCAGAGGAACTACCTACTTTACCAAATAGTACAAATATCAAGTGTCTAGGGATCAAGTACATTTTAGAAGATTGCAATCAAGAATATATATTATAAAAACTGAATTCAATCGTAATTTATTCAAAATGTGGTGATAAGTCGTTGATACAGGCATGGGGAATTAGGTAAGAGACCTATCCAGAAGATTAGATTTGATTTAAATAAATTAAATTTTTGTAGAGCTAAAAATGTTCTTGATTCCTAGACACTTTTAATGTGTGTATTTCTTTAGTTTAGTTAGGAATTTATTAGCCATTTCATTATGTATATTTGCGACACGAGAGAATCAACAACAATAATAAATTATTGTAGGTAACCGACAATTCTATTACCAACACGCATATCCAATGCGTGTTTTTAAGCGTCTTCAAAAAAGATGGTTTTCGATTCGACCGCCCTGTACTTATAGGTTTCTATGACTTTTTATGTTTGTTCCCGGATAATTTCGTTTTATGAAGGGATTTTGAAGATATTTTTTTTTTGTTGGAAAGTAGATTAAAATCGTGGTCCCATGATAAAGAAATCAAGGTTTGATGATGGCCGACCATATAAATCGAGGAGAACTTTAAACAATCCTAACGTAACGGTATAGCAAATTATTCACGGAGTTAGGCAAAATAGATTACATACCTACCTACAGCATGTACCTACTTAAGATTTGAAGCTACCAGAGTATGCTACTGATGCGAGTTGCTCTATTTACATAATAACCACAATTTCCTTTCGTTCTTTTCCATAGCTGAGACGACAAGTTCATGCTTATTTTATAGGTAATGTCTATTCGTGTATTTTTTCGGTAATATTTATAACTAAACATTACCTACCTACTTGTATATTTTGCGGCTCCTGGTGTCTCTAGTTCCTTTATCTTGTACCATTAATGGTGACACTATAATGTGTCCTTAGTACCTACCATAGAAAAAATACTAGTTTAAACTTTGTCTTTACTTGTTGTCGATCCTCATTTCGGCTAAACTTTTAATGCTTCGATGATTTAAAAAAAAAGGTTTGCTGATATTATATTTTACTGATACAGTAAGTTTGCTTTAAAAATCAACCAATGTATTCATTTCAAAGGACATTGGAACCATATGAAAAAGTTGGTTAATCTTTCACCGTGAGTCATCGATCACACCACGGGGAGTGAAAAACACACCGCTGCCAATAACTATCTTATTCTTTCATTTGTCTTTCGCTGAGGAATCCCTTTACGCCATGATTCAATACATTAGGGAAATGTGATGATGACATGAATAGGCCGAGGCGAATCGGATCACAGGGCGAATCTGATCAAAATAAGTATACCATAGACAGGGAAGGGGAGGAATAGAGATATGTACCTATGGTTGCATTCGGCAATGCGCGGAATTTGAAATATTTTTCATATTCAAAACTTTATTGCAACTAAGTGTATTTGACAATGCGCTTGAAACTTAGTTGTCCCGATTGGGGCGCTGCAATGAACACGATAGGTAAACCAAACAAGAACATATTATAGAGGTTTAGGATCTAATAAGTGAGTTTAGCTTTATATAATAATAATGTATACTTAATTAATTAGATAAGTAACATCTTTATACTTAGATATACTTATATAATAGAAATACTTATTTTGATCCGATCGGCCTCGGTCTACTATAATCAGAGTGTAGGTATTCAAAGTTCCGTGGCCTCAACCTTATATCAAGACAGGACGAGCTATAGCAACCTCAACAGGCCTAGCAAAGCTCTCCAAGAAATACATTACAAGACATACCAGGCTTTGCGATTGGTTGAAACAAGCTGAGTCGCACGATGTGTGATATAACAGCCAATCACAGCGCGTATTTGCTCTATGTTATGTCTTTCTTGGAGCGCTTTCGGATGCGGACGGCATATTGGGCTGAAGTTTTCAGATACTGAGTCCCAGAATAAATAATGTTAGAGGCCTTTAGACGGCCTATTTTTGTTTAACTGCTCAGGCAGTAGGAGAACGCCGGCTATCTCTACAAATTTTTGTCCACTTTCTTTGAGCGACACGAGAGCGCCGGGCATAAACCAATCCACGAATCAGAATTAAATCATAGAACTCAATATTGTTCACCGGGTATATAGGCGCAAATATAACCAAAGACAAGCTCGAGCTTACCTTTGTTATTTTACTCGACGTTTCGACGCAGTGAACAATATTGAGTTATAATGTCTGTGCGCGTTTCATTAAAAAATGATTTAAATCAGAACTCACACGTCTGTTTCCGCGCTTAAAGGGTTAATAGTAGTTGAGCTGGTCAGCGGACTGGCATTACTACAGGTTTTTACAACATCATCATGAGGGCGATTATGATGAGAATACTCTCTTGTATCTTTCGTAAAGGTTTAGGGATCCGACGACTGTTTTCCTGTGATCGCTCGTAGCTACACAATATTATTGACAAAATAGTATTTCTAAATAAATAGACACACGGCGCTTTTCCGGTATCCAGCGAATCAGAAGTGAAGGAAACGTAATTTTGTGCTGGATTCACTAGCGATTCTTCTTCTGTTATGTGTCTCGTCGTGGTTACTAAAGAAACAGGACCGTATAGATCTATATCGGTACATAAATAAAATACAAACGCCACTCACTCGGCACCTTCGGGTTCGGTAAGAAGGGATTGTAAAAATATTCATTATTTTGCTACATACTTTCTTGGAAAATATGCCAATCTTTGGAGAGATCATTACACATCTTTTTATTGTCTTTCAGGAACCGATAGGCTACTCACTCTCCACACAATAGATAGTAATTTAGAGATATGGGAAATATCACAAACGAATTTTGGGTTGGAGGCGCGACGCGAGGCGATCATAGGTCAGTTTTTAATTTCATTAAATCTACGCGATAATGTACTAAGAACAGTTAAAGACCAAAATGTATTTAAGTAAAAAATAAATTCCGCGACGCATAAAAATAAAAAACTCACGCAAAGTTGGCATCACTATATGAAGATGTATCTACACTAGAAGAATCCATTAAAAACCCTCTGAACATCGTCGAACCAGAAGATATTTCAATAAGTTATACCGTCGCGCATTAACATACAGATTCGGTTTAGATAATAACCCTATCTCACTCCACGACTCTTAAATTATGACAAATAAATGAATTCAACATCATAGATCGTTACTTTTCAATACGCCATTAGACGTTCGTTCCGATATAGGCAGATAGGATATGAGAAAAAAACAATGTTATGATGTTGAATGAGCATCAGCAGTCGGTCTAACTTGGATCCCCGATCGAGTGCGGCCGAGTCAATTTTAGCTCAGTGAGTTCGTTTTTTGTTGTCGTCTCGGCCGGGTTATTTATCGCTAGGCTAGCGCGTGGGACGGGCCGGTTCGACGCCCGATCTTCGAGGGAAGACCACGAGTACGATTCTATGCAATTGGAGTGTAAATGTGAGCTCTACGATCACTCCAGCAGAGATAATGCCGTGAGCCTAATCATTATTGTGGGTAATTTACGAATGCTTAATTGGTATTGTGTGTGATGACTGTGTAATTGTGGTATTTAAGATTTATGGAATACGGTGGTAGGGGAATTTGTTTGATTTGGTCAATTAGAAGAGCTGATTAGATTAGAGTGATTTAGTGAGTCGGTGATTCATTTTTTTTATCACAATGAACAAGCCTTTGACCACCATCATTAAATTTATTTTTAAGTTAGTGTATGCAGGTAAAATAGAGAATACATAACAATAACACTTGGAATTTTGTAAGATGGCGGGGTTAATAATAACTTCATAGAGTTTGACAGTTTATATATGAACATGATCATACCTTTTAATAATCTAATTTTAACATAAACATTCTCAGGTCCAAGAAATTGGAAGAATGAAGGAAGGAGGCAAAACATGTTTCTATAGGTACGTCGCAGAATTTCGAAAAACACGCGGAATTAAAACCGATCCTATTTTCTTGGAAAGTTTGCCATCGACGTCCTGTCATTTCAGATGTAGAGTTACATAAATAAATAAATAATATGTGAAACGAGACATATGTTAAGTACATGCACTTGTCTTATGGCTGACTCTACAATATTTAATTTAGCGAATTTTAAAACTATTTAGTCCGATCTGATTTACGTTCCGTGGGTACTCCTGTTTTTCGTGTTTGGCTGGTTAGTCCGATCTTCAAACCTGGAAAATTCAACCTGGGTTGGATTCTCGAAATTATATGTACTAGTATCCAAACTAGCTGGGTTGGAAAATTGGATTTTGATCTCGGATCCCGAGTCCGAGCCAGGAAAACGATGTTTTTATATGCAAAACAAGTTCATTATCAAGGAAAAAAGATATTTTACCATAAAATAGGTCATTATTATGTATGTAGTTAGGCGTGTGGTTCGAGTGCGCAATATATCTGTGTACACGAATGTACATAAGCAGTTTGGAAAATCGGAGAACAATCAAATCAAATATTCCTAGAATCAAACCCAGGTTGGAAGACCAGACTAGTCGAAACTTACGCCTATACCTATATAAATAAATACCATTTCAGAATGAATGCCGAGGAGGTGGACTTTCAGTGGACATTGATAAACATTTCATGATTGACGAATGTCTCTTCTCACTAGTCACGCATTCGCATTTGCTATGCTAATTAAACACGCGTTTCAGTGAATACGCCTAATGATCCCTCAAATAAAACCCGCTAACTTTTATCGTGAAAAATAAAACGATCAGTGAGCCTCGAAGGAAGTTGTTGATGGTTAAGCCTAATGCGAAGTCAACGACAACATTAGCGTTTCCCAGAAGCCGTAATCTAAAGAACATGCCCGCTGACTGCCTATAAAGCTGATAGATAACCCTAATGACAGTTTTTATCGAAACCTTGTTTTCATCGCACAAATCAGTTGGGCGATAATTACTTTTACATACTCATGGACATTGCTATTGGTACACTAAGCTTTTCCAATCAATTAGTTAATTATTGGTACATTTTTTGTATAAAGAGTCATCAGTTTGCTTATTATACGGCGGGTAAAAGGACCCCGGGCAGTCTTAGAAACGTTCTTGTGCTCGTAAATATGGAGATGAAACATTTTTTTTTCTTTTTCTCGTATTGTCGCCATAATAAAAGTTGTTCACATTGACAAGCCGAACAATGTTTCTAAGATCACTACTTGGGGACCTTTTACACTCGGTATATGCGTAGACATGTTTCGAAGCGCTATCTCATACTATTGCCCGTGCCAGAATAGTAATAATACTTACAGATAGAGTTGCTCGAGACAACATAGGCCAATAGCGAGCACTCATCTGCTTCGTTCATGCAGAGATAGAAATAGCAATTTCTCCGTCGTCATTGAGTATTTTCCTAGTTGACTCGAGGGCCTCTATAGGTATTACAACTCCGATACGCGCAATAGTCCACTAGTGTCCATAACCAGCCGTGTGGTGAAGGCGAATAGAATACATGTTTTACCAATCCAGCCCAACTTTTCCCGTCTTGAGGGTTGTAAGACGGCGACCGAGAGATCTCTCCAGAGGACGGGCAGCAGCGATCTCTGTGAGTTAAACCACAACACCACTGCGATCGCCAACCCGCGTGCTAAGCGTGGCGATTATTATTGGAATTTCTCCCCAATTGATCATGGAAATTATTAGGTGCGGCCCTCGTCCAGCAGTGGACGTCATGTAGCTAGACACACCACACAGACACACACAACAGAAGCATTTTCCCATCAGTAACTAATTTGCAGTCACCGGAAACCCGCGACTGACGTCCAAGATGCAATACTTTGTCCATTAATCCATCCCGGTCGTCGGTTTACTAGTTTACTGAATTCACTAATTCAGAAGATTTCTGAAATTGATATTCTGAAAATGTCATGTGGCTGATGACGATGATGTATAATAAACGTACAGAAGAGATTACTTAACTTCTTTAAATGCACAGGAAACTACCAGAAAAGGGAAATGTTCCTGCATAGTATTATTCTGTTAAAAGTATCAGAAAAGGGTACCTGCGAGGCATAATCACTTTGTACCGCACGTACGCAGAAGTGCTGGCCAGAATATTTCCTAACCGCCTAGAAAGAGTTATCTGGCCACTTCCACTACTCCTAAATATTTAGAGCCTGGAATCCGTTAGGAAGTTGCCACATCTTCGAAGATTAACTTTGGAGCTTAGTTATGGGCCAGAAAGTAACATACGAAGACGTAGAAAAAGGAATGCTGAAGAAAACGAAAGCTGCTTTCGCCCAAATTAGTCCTGGTTGGCACTCCAAGGTGCTCAGACGCTGTGTGCCTTAAATTCCTGGAAGCACTATCCTGAAATCGATGATGGTCTTTTTCTTGGAGTGGCAAAAGGCTTCATCAGGCCTTTTTAATATTCAGATTTTGTCAGTACCTAAGTCCCTGAGGCTGATCCTCTTATTTGAAGAGTATTGCAATCTGCGTCCGCTACCTCCCAACTAACTGACTTAATATCTCCTTACGAAATGGATTGGCTTTCGGAAAGACCATCGAATTGCGTAAACGTTTCATTCGAGTGGAAACCGCTAGATGGGCAGCGAATGCTACACACGTGGTTACGAATCCTCTATTGCGAGCTGAGAGCTGTTGGACTGAGCTGAAGTGAGGCTTGGAGTATTGTTGAGAATAGAGGGGCGTGGCGCGAAATTGTTACAACTTAGTGATTCAGATTTTACATAAATATGATTTCTGGGGCTTTGTAAAAATGAAGAATGAAACACACACACATGATTTTTACGCGAAATGTACCTAATATTCATTACAAGTTTTTAGGGCCGTACAGAATATGTTAATAATATTCCTGTATTTTAAATGTATGCTGATATATTATATCACTGGTAAAATAAAAAGCGACATTTGCATCAACAAACATACGAGAGAAAGTAATTAAATACCTACCTACGTGTTTACGTATTTACATTTTATGCAACTAGTATAACAGTTACACAACTCTGTGGGCTCCACCCAGATTTTAAAATATTAATAACATTCGATTTGGTTTGGCTTTTTGTTTCGGTCAGTCAAAAATGTGGTAGGTAGGTATTAATTGTGAACAAAGAATACTTTTCAAGGTTCAGCAGGACTAGCAAAGCGTTCCAAGAAAGAAAAGACATAGAACAAATGCGCGCTGTGATTGGCTGCTATGTCACATATCGTGCAACTAAGCTTGTTTCAACCAATCGCAGTGCCTGGTATGTCTTGTCATGTCTTTCTTGGAGCGCTTTGCTAGACCTGCATGTAGGTATATTGTAGACATGACTCGTAAGTCGAGCTCCTAAATTATTCCAGAGTATAGAGCAATATTATAATAGTATCGCGCGAAATGATGAACAGCGAGATAACGCGGCAGCCGGAAAAGTAGATATCGGTCTTGTGACTGACCAGCGCAGCCTCCTAGTCTAATTTTACCTTCAAGGACGAGATTTTTTTTGGAGATATATATACCTGCTTGGTTCTGGATTAACAACTAGATGCTTATAGACAGGCGTGTTTGAAATTATGAATGGGCTTATTTTCCAAAGACTACGGCGAGGAAAAAAATCGTGAAATTCTAAGAGAAATGGCGTTGGGCCACAAACCTGAGCTACATTACTTAGGTCGTACCTACGCCTACGACCTTTCCGAGTTTAAAAATGAGCCGTATTTATTCTTAAGCCACCTACTTTCATTAGCTTATACGAGAAATAAAAGTATAACACTCGCGGGCGTGTCCGGCCAAGGTCCTTAGGTAGGTATTTATTAAAACCTTAAAACATCCCAACAAACACTGACGGGTGTCCGTGTGTCCGTTAAACAGACGCCACCCACTAAACCCATTCATTTTTCAAAAAACGCAATTCTCCACCGGAGCAAATGATCAACAAAGCACCAAAATAATGCTTCATCATCTATAATTAGCTCCTCACAAATCATAATATAATGGAACCGCCTAAGCCATAAAAAAACCTTACGAGCGTTTTCCAAACAAGAGCTAACAATAGTTTGGCTATGTGGCACAAAAAAAAAACTTTGCCTGCCTGCATTGTAAATAGCTCGGCACTTCATTGTGTGGGATAAGCTTTCTTTGGACTGAAAATTCCCCGGCGAAGCTGCTGCCTCTCCAAAACATCTTTCCATCCTGTATCAAGTCCCGATGAAGCGCTTTAGCAAAACTCCGTCTAAACAGTACTGACTTGAGCATAAAGCAATTCAGCGCTTTTGGTAGCTATCGAAACCCGAATCTTAAGGCAAAACGATGACGAAGAACGTATCCCGTCGAGTCCTTTACTTTTCACATGTCGCCACAATGCCAAAGAATTATGTGCGTTAACGAAAGAAGCATTGAGCGCAAATTCGTGTAGCATCGTGTCGACCTTTCCAATATCGGGTTCTCCCTTACATAAAGGGGCTGAGGGGATCCGGCGAAATTGCGCGTCTTTTAATATCACGACAATAGCCGTTCTGGGAACGTGAACAGTTTTTGCGAAGATTCAATGCAAATGTGCCGGCGCACTGCGTCGGTATGCCAAGTAGATTACTCTAAATTATTGTATTATACTATACATTTTGAAATACAGAGCTCATACGCTTTGGTAGATACAATATTAAGAATCTACAAATCAGTCAGTCCATCAATAAATACTACTCAAAATCGTAGTAAAAATTACAGTCTGCTGTTATTTACGCGATAAATACAGTAGGTATTTCATTGCATACCTAATTACAAATTATCTACATAATTATTAAAGAACGACGATTACATTTAAATACCTAACGTTGCTGATGATAACAACGAAGTTCAATGCCGATTTTACAATAACAGAATTCTGTAAAAAATAAATGGCATTATTAAAAGTCTCTGGTCGTTTATCATAATAAACAAGACGGCGTTAGACCAGGGGCCTAAGTCTACTAGACTCTGCAGTCCTAGCAAGGGCGTCGGTCATATGTATGCATTGCAATGCAGCGCATACGTATATATATTTTTTCCTCTTATTTCTATACCGTCTTTAGTTTAATTACTATGTGGGATCAAAGACAGAAGGCTCGGCCCCCCGGGATCTAGCCCAGTCGTCACTGATTGAGCTCTTGTCTATTCTGGATGCTGCTGTAGATCCTGGCTCTAACAGGAATCACAGTGGTGGGAAAGTGGGTGGGAATATCCCGAAGAAAAAAAAAATTCATGTCTTTCTTGGAGAGCTTTGTTGTTGGCATTCTAGCAACGATGCCAGAGCGATGCAACTACGAGAGGATAGCAGACTTGGCACCAGGTCTAAAGAAACGGACTACATTTCGTAATACCACCGAAAATATTTTAAGATCATCTACTCAGAAGTCACCCTGCAACCGAAGACTACATTAAAATATACCAATGGGTTGTTTTCGAGCAAAACCTAAAGATAACCAGTTTACCTAAGAACCTATATTGATGATAAACAAAAATAAATATGTAAACATGATACGCAAAAGCATCAATAGTGGAGATTCTGAGCACACTTACGTACACTAGGTATACTCAGTATCAAACGCTTTTTTTCCCACGACAAGGACGAGGGATGTTTTCAGATCTTTTACTATAATATTATTAGGTTGTAATGTATCTCACGCTGATGGCACAAAAATCGTTGAAAGATTTGGCCAACCTTGAGAGAATTCTATATGAGATTCTTTAGGTTATCCATTCCACAATTTGACAAGAGCATATAATGCATGTAGTAAGTGTGGTTTCTGCTCGGGACGAGGCAATATTGGCTCTATATTTGCAGTAGGGATCATTATAGATGAACGCATGGCACGGACTCAGTTCTCTTTCGATGAACTATACTGTGTTTCGAGATCTTGTGTGACGTGTTGGTAACACAAATCCGATTAAGTTAGGATTGGAGACGGTTGGAGTTGGCATCTTTCACGTATCCGTTTGTTGGGTCAGGATTCTGTCACTCTGAACAGTTTTTTTTATGTCGCATTGAAGCGAACAAAGTTCCAAAACAGAATTAAGGGTTTACGACACCTTTCAGACAGAATAGTAACGAACTACAATAATTAAGATATACTCGTATATCCTTGTTAACATGCAGCGCTGGATGTGGCAGTAGTCAAAACTACTCTTTTAAATAATTTCTGACAGTATGATTTTGGCTAAGTTGTAGGTCTAATGTGTCTTCTTTTTCCATTACCAAACGAAGTCATGCTTGTCATTAAATTAAACATATTTTCTATCTGAAGTGTTCATTATAATAAATTGGACCATTCGGAAGTCTCGCCCGACGTCAGATCGCCTCTATGAGATATTGAAAGTAATCTATGAAGTAAGATTTACTTTCCTAAACGATAAAAGATATGACGTCATATTTTGATTACTTAAAAGAACTACGATTTATAATGTACCTACCTATATGAAAATGATTTGATTTGCTGTTCGTTAGTCTTTAAAACTCGAGAACGGCTGGACGGCCTCTTTCTTACTACTACTGTATTTATCCACAGCCATTCACGCCATATATTGGAAGAAAGAACTACAGTTGGCTTAGTCATGTGCACCGTTGAAAGGATTACGTGGGCAATAGATGTCTGAATATGACCACGATATTCCATTTAGAGTCTGAATGAGACCTACAGCTTTAGAATGAGAGTACCAATCTACCGGATGACTATTCGGCATAGTAAATAAATAAATACACTTCACGCCTTTTAATCCCAAAGCGGAGACCTGGCAATAAGCTCACAAAAAGTGACGCCCTAAACAGGAGCAGAAAAGCGGGTAGTGGAAACTCGCTAGGGAATGGACACGTTCACACTAGACTAGATCTAAAGAAGAAGGCTATTTAGTAGGCCTAAAAATATTAATAAAATAAAGAAATCATTGGGGGAGGCCCCCGTCCAGCAGGTGCTGAAATGATGAAGGTTCTCAGAAGTCATATTTTAACCGAAAAATTTAACTTAAACTTTGAAATTACACAACGAATTATGATCCGGTTTTATTTAGTAGATAGAATGATTTTTGAGGCAGGTTTATGTATATAATGTCAGAGAAACACAGCGTTTGCCGGGTCAGCTAGTTTATGACAAACAACAAAGTATGAAAAGTGGTGATTCTATATACACAATTTGACAATATCATAGTTTAAAACGATGGTGTATACAGTCAAGATATGGAGAAACAAGAGCAGGAGAGTGGGCAGTGCATCTGGTTATTCACGTTAGGGTGATTAACATTGGGAAAAAGGAGTGAGGAATTGCAAGACAGTAACCATTATTTTTATCTAACCAGCACGGGAGTATTACGCCGCATTATTTACTAGTAGCATTAATGCTTTAACATTTCTTACAACTTAGGTAAGTGGGTGATTATTTTCTTTCGAGCTGAGAATTTTCAAGATAATATGTTGTCAGTTATCAATGTTAAAAGATTCACATCTTAAGGTGCAGCGACACCACCATCATTCATGTGTAGCCGGAGAAACATACGATTTTGGATCATCACCATCAGCCCATACTCGTCCACTGCTGTACATAGGCCTCTCGAATTGCGTGCACTGTGATTTGTTTTCGGTTTATCGCATCCAGTTTCTGCCAGCCATTTTGCGCATATCACGAGGCCACCTTGCCTGAGGGCGTTCTACACTCCGATTGCTGAGACGTGGTCTCCAATCGAGAACTCGGCCATCGGTTCTACGGCTAATATGGCCGGCCTGCTGCCACTTCAGCTTGCTAATGATGAGCTATGTCGATGACTTTGTTTCTCTGTCAAACGATTTTGGATAGATAATTTGAAACTATTGTTAAAATTACTTACCGACCGTATTAATGTTTTCCTTCAATTATTCGGAATACCTATGTAAAATAAATTCGCTTTGTTTTCATGAGCAATATTATTTGTTATTGACAGGTTGTTGTTGTTATGTCTCGCTCGCTCTCTCGCCGTGGACATGTTTGATTAATGACGGAGGTTGGCGCCAAAGGTTTATGTTGCGCTGAAGCAGGTCGATCGTTCAGATAAAACATGTCTCTCACAAGAAAATGTCGTGTGTAAAATACTACTACTAACATCATAAAGCTTAATTAATAACATTATGAGCTATTCGTCTCTGTCACTTGCCATAGAATTGAAAGAGAGACGTTGCTCACATAACATTACCTAATGTTTTTTTGGAATAGGCCTCTTGAATAGACATAATGCTCGTAACTGCACGAGCGAGTGGGTGTAATAAAATCGCTGTATCTCTGCTATAATCTGCTATCAGCTATTGCTGATGGAGAAAGTTCGTAATCTACATAGGTAGATGATAATGCCAGCAGCCTGTCGACACGGCAAACCGTCAAATATAATGTGGTAGGTAAGGTGTGCTTGTCTATGTTGAGGTAAATAATAGGTAAATTTACTCATAAAGTTCGAAGGAGCAAGCGATAAAATTTCTCGAAATGGAATACTTCGGTACTTTGGTGTCAATGTGTTTTCGATAAGCAAACGGAACCTACTGTTTAACTTAAGACTGTATGAATAAGTGAGCAGATATTGGTACAAAACTGTTAACATTCAAGATGCGAACAAGAATCGAAAAGGTTATACGAATTATAAAAACGGAAACCTATAACAAGAAGTTCCGGTGAGCATCCTCTCGCAAGCGCAAAACAAAAAGATGAATAAAATAAATAATACAAAACAAAAAAAAATCCCGCGTCCGCGACCGGAATGCGTGAAGAGATAAAGCCGGCGCGGCGCGGACCGAAAACGGTCTCGTTTTTAATGAAATTACCCGAGTAACGGACGCTCGCTCGGGGAAGAGGGTGCGTTTCGGGGGAAGCCCGCCGTCGTCGGCCGGGTCGGGGTGTCGGCGGGCGCCGGCGGGGGTGCTGCGGGTCACGGGGGTGCGGGGAGGGAGCAGGAAATTGAAAACCTGACGTCTCGCCGCTGGCGGGCTTCGCGATAAACCTGCCGCCCTTTATCGCGCGAACGTTGCTTCAACAGTTGTTGCGCAGTGGAGTATGCGGCACCACCGGCCGGCCTCGCCACGGCCCGGCGCGGCGGCGGCGGCGGCGGCGGCGGGCCACTCCGGATTAGTTGCTAGTGATTGTTTATCGTTACCTTATCTAGCGTGTAGGTACTCATTGTTTTGTTTTATTTATGGCACATCGTAGATCGCATTGTGGCGTAACTAGTATGTATGTATGTGTGCCGATTACGGTACCGCTGCTGTGCTGTGAAAATGTTTTGTAGAATAGTCCGACAATGGGAAATTACTTTTTTAGGTTAAAAAAAATACCTTCGTTCAACTAGCTCTACATTTTTTACCAACTATAATTATATTATATTCATACATTTTAGCATAATTATACCACAAACAAAGCAGAACATGTACTTACAGCATTCTGCGTACATCCATTCTCATAGTCGTGGAAATCGCTCCACTCGTTGTGTGACGGACTCCAAACCACACGCTTTCACCCGTAACGATCTGTAAACTTTGACTCTGAAACCAACTTTATGATCTAGCTACACGGTTCAAAGTCGCGTGAACAGTTATTCAAGCAATTGTATGGAGTTATAGTGCCGCGCCGCCGTAGATTTCTTTTCCCGGTGGTCTCTGTGTGGGTTACAAACGTCATTTATATGCATTATGCCGGATTATAATAGAAAACATAGAGGTTATTTTACACTTCGGACGTACCTATCATATTTTGATCGTTCTCTTGTAAAATAAATAATATTTTGTATATCAGAGAGTGAGGAATCACATTAAATGAGCATAGAATTTATACAGACACAGTGAATAATAACATTCTTCATTAGTATGAGTACCGAAGCGAAAAGGGTATGTCACGACCGTGACAAATGGAGATCTGTAGTCTCTGCCTACCCCTCTGGGAGACAGGCGTGAAGTGAATGTATGTGTGAGTACCGACGTACGACATAGGTATTTTATTACCTTTATAGATAATAGTGGCGAAGCAAGGAGGTAAGCCGGTAGTGAAAAATAGGCACTTAACCAATGCTTATTTAGATTTTTTTATTTGTCTTACTCATTTGAGCTATAAGTAATAAGTCCCTACGCTACTTAATTTCCTTGAAAATATTTGTTAATGTGCCTGGAATAGGCTTGTCTTGTACTACCGGCTTACCCCCTAGCTTCGCCAGACGCCACTAATAGATAGGAAATTAAATAGGTAGGTAGGTACGTTGCTTTTTATCTGATAGTACCTATTCAGTATTTAAAAAAAAAAACTCTTATAAAGAGTTGCAGAATAACAGACAGCGAACTTGCACCTTTCCAACTATGCGCCTTATTGATGCAATCAATAGATTAAGCTTTTGTTATTTTCCTCAATTGACTTTTGGTAAAGTAGCACATTAGCACAGTGGAACGTCAGTGAGATAGGAATCGGAAGATCCGACTGATATAGCTGACTTCGTACCTGATTTTTTGTTTTGTGGCTCTGCAGGGCCCTGTTGTGCCCAGTATCACTGTAACCATTGCTGATCTATTGTGATCGCCACCTGATTAATAATTTAGAGTTCAGTATCAATTTTGAGCGCCTTTACAAAAGTAAGTACTTTTTTGATACTGAGATTCACCACCTCATCTGAAGAAAATATATGTTTTCCCAGATGTGTGGATCGTTTGCGCATCGTACCTGATTACGCAATTCGGGGCAAATAACTGATATTCGCGCAAGCTCAGGAATCGATGCATCTAATACAACTGTGCGATTAGAAACTGCGGTTTAGCCGCAGAGCTTACCGAATTAGCATCCAGTAGACATTACTACCTGTGAGGTAAAATATCTGTGAACGGTCTGTAGTATACGATCTATAGTACGGATTACTAAGACGGCTCCTAAACGTTTTTTAAAAAGAATTTGCCATAATGGGACAGTGGCTCTCCGCAGGCATGTGAAGGAAGTGCATAGAGCTGGTTTCGCTGAACGAAGCTACTTTCAACCACTCCGAGACCTGCGAGATGATAGACATAGCGATATGCACGCCGACCAGCTCGCTGATGGTACACGCGTATATGGTTGTACCTAATTGATTAAAAGATATACCACGTTTTGCAGCAAGATCGCCTACCTTTCGATCTGTACTTGGATCGGTGACCGTTTTAAAATGGTTAATTTCCGAACACTTCCGTCTATCGAATGACACGGCGGCAAGATGTGGGTGAAGATAAGCGATGTAGCTTGAAAGCATCCAACAGTGACCTGATCACTTGCTTGTTACTGTGTTAATGACTTTATTTTAAGGTCCTAGGTTCGAGGATCTTTACAGTGTTATTTAAAATTTGGGTACATCCTGAATCTTTCGAGTTGGACAAAAGGGATAAACTATATGCTGAAGAAGATTACCATCCCACATCAGCGCGTCAGGTATTATATAATTTTCCTCTATGGGTTCCTGGCTTGGTAAAGCTAAGAGAGTCGCTGAGGGACCATTGTCTCACTCGAACTTCCGGAAAAGCTGTCACGCTGTGTACCATGACGAAGATCGCGGAGTAGCGCTCGGTATCACAGAGCGCAACTGCCTCTGTAATCCGCTTTTTTATTCTGTCAATTTCTCTTCAAAAAGTTTAGGGTCTTAGAACGCCGTACAAAATTATACAATATCTGTACCTCTACGTCCGTATACTATGTAGATAGATAGTGATTATCATATAATATATATGGGATTAACAAATGTGTCTAGGGATCAAGTATATTTTAGAAGATCAAGAATATATTTTACAAAAACTGAATTCATTCATAATGTATTCAAAATGTGGTGATAAGTCATTGATACAGGCATGGGGAATTAGGTAGGAGACCAGTCCAAAATCTTAGATTTGATTTAAATAAATTAGGTTTTTTTACAGCTAAAAATGTTCTTGATCCCTTCACATCAAATCCAGGAGGAGCCCCGACCGCGGGCAGATTTTTTAATTATGGTGAAATCCTTGTGGATACTTTGCTGCCATGGGGCAACGACCAGGTTGCTCTTGTCAGCTTAAACTTCATGGTAGTCTTCTCTGCCATCAAGGAAGGTGGATGGGGAAGCATCCACATCGGTGGCATATCGACTGGTAATCGTCGCGCCTGCTTCAAGCGCTACTCAAAACTCGGGGTTGTACTTTAGGACGGAATCCCGCTTCAATACATTTGGAAGCAAATGGTTTAGTGAGCAGATTCCCTGTTCTCTCCCTCCGCGGCCTTCACCCTCAGCTGCGGCATCGGCGTTAAATGACGCAGTCTGACCGCACCACGATCTCGGGCCATCTCAGTCGCCCAACGTATCTATATGAGGCAGTCAGCGCTAGTGGCCTAACCCTAGACCAATCAGTATGAAGATATAAAGGTTTTCAGAATAATGAGTTTGACTTATGTGTGTAGATATTTTATGGAAGTTTATTTTTGTCCAAATGTAATTTTTTTAACTAAAATTATTCATTATTTAAAATGAATGATTTTATTTTAATATGGTATTAGAAAATTGCGATACTTAAGTTGGAATGGCTGAAAAACTGTGGCTTAGGCCACTTTAGCGCTGACGGCCTCATATATTCCGAAACCTATTCCTGTTTATAACAATATGAAGAAATTGTGGGTTCTTTGATTTTTAGAGTACGCTTGGTTGACTTTATCTTCATAAACATACGCCTATGAGGACACTTCTGTCCACACAATTTTATTCTAATTTGGTGATAAGTAAGTAGGTAAATAAATATTGTGTTGTTTAGTTTAATCGGTTATCCTTATTCTATTGTTTTCATGCAAGAGTAATTACATTATAATGGCTTGCTAGAGACGGAAGCCAATAAATATCCAAGAAAGGTTAGGTTGTCAACCAATTGATAGAGATGTATTTTATTTAATTTATGTAAGAATTATTTATATTTTTTTAATAAAAGTTCATAAAACTCGTCCTTAATTCGTAATGGAAGAACATTAGGTATGCCGACTAGGTAAGGTACTAGATGTGTAAATCTCGAAGTAAAAAGTTAAACCTGTGAAATATTTGGCAAGTGAAAGATATTGTGGGGCACTGAGTGGATCATTTGAAATAAAAAATGTGTCCAATTTCCAATGTCTCGGCGATCAATGTGATCTGCGAGTCATTGCGTCTCCAAAGATTCTCTTCTTTCTCATAGTTTATGTATTATACTTTAATAGAACCAACAACGCCCATAACAATGTAGAGTAATTTTGTTTATTATTTAGATGTAACAAGTGTATGTAACTGTTTCTATAGCCGCAAAAACTTCCTTTCTCTTTGATCTGAATAGAGACTCTTTCACCAAATCTCGAAAGAAAGCAAGCACATCAACAATAAACGTTCCGAATTCAAACGGGTCATCATACAATGCACAATGCGAAATTGTTGAAATTTCAACCTTCCTGCCATATGTCTGACATCTGCAGTTTTGGACTTATATTAAAGTACAGTGGGAAGACAATTAGTTATGTCTTTGTATGTAATTTTCTATGCTCCGCTGAGTCTTTGCGGCTTGATAGCGAAATTATTGCGGCGGCCATGGCGGCTGTCAGGGGCTAGGTACTTTATATTTCGTTCTGTTTGATTCTTAATTGGATGTAGATTAGCAGAAAGAACGAAATCCTTATTAGCTTTTATGACAAACATTTTAATAACGATAATTAGGTTTAAACCTCAGTAAATAACTCTTTAAAGATTTTCCTTATCTAATACTGGTAAGAAATAGTATAGTTCATTATTGTTATTGTATTAATTGTCATAGTATTATATTAACGTTCACAAGAGTAGGATTTAGTTGTAATTTAGTTTATAATTAAGTAAGACGTGTACTTAGTACCTCACACATGGCGAGTGTACTACTAACCATACTGTTGCTTTTCCCTCACAGGGTTTATGTTTGATACTTTGCTATTTATTTAAGAACTTTTGCTGTAACATGAGTGCAATAAACGAATCGAATTGAATTTAATTTAATTTTCTAACTCTATAAGCGATCATTGTTAATATCTTTTGTAATCTAATCCTTTTTGGCAAAAATAGGTACTTAGTCGAAACAATTTAGTTGTTTTTGAAATAAGATTTCATGATCATGCGCTTTTTGTTTTTTTGGCGTAAAAAAGTTTTGTGTTTTTTAATGCAGATGCCTGCTTATCGTGGTCAATTTTGTTGAAATATGATACAGAATTTTGAAGGGCGTGCCTGAAATTAAGGTTCATTAAATGCTTTTTTATATAAGTGACATTT